>PQWD01013213.1:0-39659 GCA_019425675.1 Leucinodes orbonalis
TACCCATACATATTGTAGGTATGTACCTTAATTTCATTTGTTGAACTCAAATATTTTATCTGCCTGAACCCGAATAACTTGGTGTATCTAATATTGACTTCTCAAGCATAACAGGACATGCGTCGCCATTAGAATACAAAATAAACTTTCTTGAAATTATTACAATCCACTGCTAGAAGATGTAAATATAATAGTTCTTCACAATTTACACTCTAAAGTTAAAACACTAAAACCTTTTTCTGAATGTAACAAATACTTTACCGAAAACCGCATCGTAATTGCTTCAGCGAAACGCGAGATAATCGCGGACAAACATACATACAACAGGTCAAACTTAGAATCTCCTTTTTTTAAGTCGGTTATTGAAATTCATCCTTTAAAATTAAGGTACATACGCACACTTATCTTATTAAAAAGCTTTTTAATTTATTCATAATCATCACAGTCAATAATAATTCCACTGATGAATCTAACTATCCACGATAATTAATCTAAAATTTATAGCAAACAATCAGCAATTTCTCAAGAAGAATACTCCCCGTTTGAGATTTACGAAAAGTGTCAGTACCATCCAAAACCAACAACTACCAAAGCCTAGGCAATGTCATCGTTTGTACCATCAGATGGAACATCTGGTTAGATGCACAAAAGTGCACTTACCTCTATAATTAACCGGCTTTCCATTATACGCGTATGCAGCTGAGTTAACTGCAACAAAATATACAAAAGTCATCATCATCAGCTATATTAACTTTTCCCTCTGCCTTTTAAAGGTCGTTGCTCCTAGGGGGCTCTAAGTGAATCACTTAAAAAGAGGTCAAATGTGTGCTATCCAAAAATTCATATTCGTTCTCGCCTTGGAAATTGACCAGGAACCAGATCCACGGCAAACGAGTTTGACTCTTCAGCAATTCGCATTAAATGTGTGAAAATCATCAACATTACAGCCTAAAAAGTCAACTCCTAAATGAAGGCCTCCCCTAATGATTTCCACGATAACCTATTCCTAGCAGTTGACATCCATCTGCTGTTAGGTCATACCAACATCATCATCAGCTCATTATAACGTCCCCACTGACGGGCACGAGTCTACTCGTAAAGAGCATATAAGCTTTAGTTGTCCACGCGGCCCAGTGCTATATAGACCGAATTCACGCACAATCTTTGAATCTCTTCATAGGCGTGCGCAGGTTTCTTCATGATGTTTTCCTTTACCGTAAAAGCGTCAGATAAACTTACATATAATTTCGAAAATACGAAAAGACAATAGAACGTGGCGGGATTTGAACTTGCACCCTCCAGATCGGAAGGCAACAGTATAAACTAAAGAGCCACCGGACGCTCTCATACCAATATCAACCACCTCATACTCTTGAGGTGATAATGTAGAATGGAACGATTCACAGGCGGACCACGTGAAAAAAAGCCATACTGAAAGTATTTTGCTAGTTTTATCGTTGTTAGATCGTTATCGCGCTGTTTACAATACCTATGGGCCACAGTCCAATTAGAGAACTGCTATTTGGATTACATGTAAAGAACTGCATCCTGCATCCTGTTTATGTACCATAAACAAATGATAACGATCTTCCTCAGGGAACGCAGTGAATACCTGGAGCTTTGCCACAAACATCTGGTTCTGGGAACGCGTCTGCGAAATCTTCATCTTTATGTTTCGACTTCACGAGTGGCGTTGGAGGTGGCTCAGAATTTGGACAGCAGACCTGGAATAAATATACAGAAACACTTACACAGCAGATATGGCATCCTCAATAAGCAAAAAACTTGTATTATGAGTACTTAGCAACTGATAGAAAGAAATGTTTATTCTGTGACAGTATACAATATTACCTTAAATATAAATACTTAAATCTAAAGACACAGAACAGATATACCACTCAGCAACAGCCATAGTGATGAAGACACTATGACATGATAAACGTGCTTATGCATTTTCTTTTCTGTAAATACGAGTACCTCATTGTTGTACAGTACACAACAATGTACAGTGCCTTCCGATCTGGAGGGTTCAGATTCAAATCCCACCACGTACCAATGTCTTTTCGAACTTTTGAAATTGTACGATTATCCGACGCTCTTACGGTGTAGGAAAACATCGTGAGGAAACCTGCGCACGCCTGCAGAGAGATTCAAAGGTTGTGCGTGAAGCCGGTTAATCCTCACTGGGCTTCGTGGACGACTAAGGCCTGAACACCCTTGACGGGTAGGCTCATGCCCCTCGATGGGGACGTTTAATGAGCTGATGATGAAATACCGTCATATAATACATAGAAACACCCAGACCAAAACCAACAGACATGTTTACGAATCAAAACCAGAACCCTTAGTGTAACAGCCTCTCAACCATTTCATCACATAGGTTGTTAAAAGGAAGTGTTAAATATTATTTACTGACTCTTACAGCCCGTAAGAGTCAGTAAATAATATTTGAACAGATATATCTGGACTTTTCTGCCACTGAAGTATTATACCATATGTTTAGCTTGACAAGTATAGGGCTTACCTTTGAACTGACGCCGTGGAAACCGCAATTCCTTTCCTGCGTCACTCTGAGCCCTTGCAAGAACGTCTCAGGGTTCTTCAAGAGACCTCCGTACTGCGCGCATCTTTCCAGTGGAACGCAAGTACCTCTCGTCCCTTCGACTTCACACGACTCATCTGCACCTTGAATGTAGTTCAAGTACGAGGTTTGGATTACTTTTCTATGCGTGGCAAATACACTTTCAAACCGTCGAAGACCAGCTATGGTCCATCCTTGTCTCAAGCTGTCATTTAATCCTGCTGGATGGAGATGTTAAGGCTAAAATGACGCCACGGAAGACAATCTTTTGTGCTGCCCCACAAATAGATATCAGAAAAAATCCTATCTGGGCAAATGGCCTTTATAATTGTGCATTGTCCGGACTTACAGGGGGAAGTCAATATAATAGGAAATCTTATCTAGAGCTGGTGAAATCATTATGATGATAATACTGCCCACACTACTTCCGAAGTCACAAGATTAACTCTAGTATCAGAGTTTCTAAATCAGCTTAAGGCAGCTATAATACACTCGTATATAAAGATTCCTTTATCGTTCTGCCTATTATGTAAGGTAAATAGAATTTTCCTTCATTATGTCGTTTATATCCCGTTAAAGCTAGTTTATTTTTTAATATTTTTTTGTCTTGGTAAATTTTATCCTTCTTTTTTAGTGACTTCAAAATCGGAGGTTCTCAATTTGACCGTATTATACTTTATTTATATTTGTTCGCGGATATTTCTGTGATATATAAAAAAATACATATTAATACTGATTTGAAACTAAACTGGATAAAATATTTTTTCCTAGGTAAATGTAAAGAAATTTCTATTTACCTATGTACCTCAAAAAATATTTTTAGATTTTTAGTTTGAAGACGTAATTTATTATTTTAGACATATCGAACCAATTTCATTTCTTTTTTCGTTAATTATATATATGTGATTTTTTATACCTTCCTTCTATTTTAAACATTTTAGACTAAACGATACAAAAACAAAATCTTCGAGGTGTCTTCAAAAATGGTTTACGCTTATTTATAAAAGCTAACATGGTCATGGTGTTTTGTTTGTAATCATAAATAAAAACAAATAATAATTACTTACCATCTTGGCACGAGCAGCATACTAAACACAACAAAAACCACAAATTATTAAAAGCGAACGTAAACAACTTCATTATATTTTATCTTTCGACGACTTTGTGAAACAAGATATACGGAAAGCATGGAATTATCTTAATTATAAAGCAAACCAGTCTTATTAAGAATTTGAAAGTATTTTAATTGAATTTTATATTTTAGGACGATGTATTCAAAGCCTTCGTGCGATGAGAGAGGCTCGTTGCTAAATGAATGGCTAAAGCTCTGAGGCCCGTTCACTCATGAGGTCGTTTTGAGGAAAACTTTACTGGAAAAGTAAAAATATTGACATTAAAATTGCAAGCCCTTGATAAATTTAATATTTTATTTACATAAATATTGCCATTTACGCGACCCGCCCCAGATTATGACCAATATAGCTTTGTTTACCAACGACAAAGCCACATAACAAATCTGAAGCCCATAGTCAAAATACTTACTGAAATTGTCAACGACTGCGATAGGTTTGAGTAATCACATTTTCATTGCTAACTATGTAAAAATGGACGTCTAAGGCCCATATTCTGGAACGAGACTTAACGTTATCTTTACTTAATTTGAGTTAGAAAGGGATGGCGCTATTTATCGTAATATTATATCCTTTCTAACTCTATGCAAGTAAAGGTCGACGTTTGAGTCTCGTTCTTGAATATAGGCCTTAATTTATAATGACTTAATCGCTACAAGCGTAAGCCGACCCCCAACCAGATGGACTGATGACCTGGTTAAGGTGGTGGGTAGCAGATGGATGTAAACTGCTAGGGATCGGTCCGCGTTGAAATCATTAGGGGAGGCCTTCGTTCAGCAGTGTACGTTCGAGGCTGTAATGATGATGATGAATCATTATAATTTAAGTACTGTCATACCTTTAGCCCAGAACACATAACGTGTGTGAAAAAGAATACGACCCATTTGGTGTTGCGGTTGAGGGGTCGACTGCAACACCAAGGGTTTGATTCCCGGGCAGTACAAACATCTGTGTGCATGAACATGTTTGTTTGTAATGGTCTCGGTGTTTTCTATGTATAATATGTATGTATTTACAAAAAAATATATATATAATTAAGTGTATGTTGTTTAGTAAAATACAGGCTTCACGCTTAACATGGGGCTAGATGGCGCTGTGTGAATGTCAGTGGATATTTATTTATTTATTTTATTTATTTAAGTTAAATTAAGGTACCAGCACACTCCTCTAGACGACTTTAACGACATCTTTCGGAAGAAAAAGGAACCTCCATCGCTCTTCAAACATAATATAAAAAAATACATATGAAAATTGCATTGACTATTTCAAGCAACGTCGCAATGAGCTAATTAGTAGTAGTTTTCCTTGTAAAGGGCCTAGATAACTGTTCAACATATGGCGTAATATGTGTAAGTACGTAAACCTTGAACGAAACTTTAATAAAAGTATCAATCTAAATTTATATCACTCAAAGGAGACCGACTGACTGAGATAGTGATCTATCAACGCACATCCCAAACCACTGAACGGATCGGGCTGAAAGTTGGCATGCAGATAGATTTGTGACGTAGCATCCGCCAAGGAAGGATTTTTATTAATTCCACCCAAAGATGTGTATAAATAAAGGTAGATACGCCACCTGTGCCTCAAAAACGAACCGCCGAAGAGAGTACAGTTTGTACTCTTTTGTTTAGGTAAATGTGTTCGAAATTCTAAATATGAGTATGTGTGCTGTCACTGCATTCGAAACACTTTTTTCGATTGTTTTGTGAGCATATCACGAATCCATACTTTTTTTACATCATTGATTCCATTCCCAAGGGGAAAAATAGGGGATAAAAGTTTGTATGATACTTTTTAACCGAGAGACTTTTTAACATGAGACTTCGCATGCATAAATCTTCTTTGACACAGGCATCTCCTAAAAAAGGATATTGATAAATTCCACTCCTCAAGGGGATGAAATAGGTGTTGAAAATAAAACTTCTTATTGTGAGCCGCGCGTAACAGCTAGTATGGAATAAAAGTCAAGGTTTGGTTTTGGTTGATGAAAGTGCAAGTTAAGCAACTACAATAATGGTCAATCATCAAAGGGGTGACCGAAAAAATATATGTATTTATTTGGGAAACAAACAATACAGTTTCACTCATATACTTACAAAAAATTAAAAAAAATACTATTACAGAAATCAGTTAAGTCAGAAAGAAACAACTTGATATTCCATAAACTGAGCATAAAAAAGTGTTATATTTAGAAGTCGTAAGCACCCACCAATCCGCAAGTCCCGCCGGCGGGGGCCATCGCCGCGGGTGCCTGTAGGTTCGCACAGTTCCTATTGGCGTAACCGGCGTGTGCCTCGCCATTTCTCAGCCCAAACATACACTAGGTTACCTACCCCTCCCCGGAACGCCCGAGCCAAGGTTCGAAGGCCAGAAGCCACTCTGGGACGCCCTTAGACTCTTGGTAAAATATTATTTGCTTTGTAGTTTGAAGTCTATATTTTGTTGTTATTTTTTTCTATTATTATAACTTCCTAATCTGGTTAATGCAATACTAAAGAAGCCGTACTTGATTTAACCTGACCGATTGGTCGGGGGTATAATGAATACAATATTTATTACCCAGATCTTGTAATAACAACGTCTGTATTGTTCGCCATAAGCATCAAAAATTATTAATCGCCAATATTTTTAAACACATCTAACTAATGTTGATTGAAAAAATTGGAATTAAAAGCGTACTTACTAGCCTTCCAGGACGTAAGTAACTTAATGATTCGTGTTCCTTCATTTTTATAAAAGAAAGAAAGAAAGAAAATTGTTTATTCGGTGCACCAAATTTACAAATACAATCAAATTCTATAACTTAATATAAGAGTAAAAAAGTTGAAATAAGGGACCGAAAAGGCATGTACTCAGCATGGTGTCGCGGCACGAAAACGAACCGAAACGCTGATCTTCCGTAGATACCTTATTTGAAAGAGGGGACAGAGGTACACGCAGTGCGGATACCAGATAATATATAATCATACCATATTGTGGATACAATTAAACAAGTACGATATAAAATAAAATAACATATATATATTTAATACGTACACAAATATACATAAACACATACATATGCACGTACACATACAACAATATTACATACATGTACATACAAAAATGTAGAATATATATTGCAGTAAATTATTAAACTATACATTTGACATAGCAGATCATTTTAAGATTGCTCAATCTGTGACCTAAGGAGATACCTTCTGTAGTTACCCCTTAAAGCTTCCCACAGTCCGACATTGTTTAAAGGGTGGTGGGATATTGTTCCAACATCTCGTGGCAGAGTAGCGAAAGCTACCACGAAACGCCGCTGTGGTATGTCTCTGATTGAGCAACAAAAAGAAAATAATGAGAAACCAATTGACCTCCTCTTTAACCCCCACTTCATTAGGTAGCAGTTTTCTTATCAAGCATATAGTAGATTACTTTTTAATAATAATAAATATCTACTGACATTCGCAAAGCGCCATCTTGGCCCAAACTAAGCATTATCCAGTAATATGGATACTAAATAGCGGATAAACGTAATTTTATATATTTTTTTAAATACTTACATATTATATACATAGACAACACTCATACAAATACAAACAGACATGTTCATGCACACAAATGTTTGTACAATCATTACACAAAATGGGTCGTCAATACTATATAGGTATACTAAGCCCTCCCTGCAACACTAAGCTGAGGTTCGATTCCCACACCAGGAAGCCATATGGCCAGGTTATTTAAAAAAAGGTAGCAGGCAGTACTTATGCTGCTCATGGGCTCACCTGATGGAAAGTGTCACCGCCGACCATACGCATTTGTTATTAAGAGAGATGTCAGAGATGCTTTGCCGACCCTATAAGAAAGAAAACGCGTTCTTTTTTAAAGACGCTCGATCATATAACTCCTAAAACATTTGCGTTCATCATAAATTCCTTTACATTGTAATTACTCTTTTTAATTTTAAATTGCTTTTATTTATGCGAGACGACGAGCAGACGAGTTCTGGAGTGGAGACCGCGACTTGGCAAGCGTAGCGTAGGACGCCCTCCGGCCCGATGGACCGACGACTTGCGAAAGGTCGCTGGTGGAAGCTGGATGAGAAAGGCGGAGGACCGGGATGTCTGGCGCAAAATGGGGGAGACCTATGTCCAGCAGTGGACTGCAATAGGTTGAAGAGAGAGAGAGATGCGATTGAATTGAATTAAGTTAATTCATTAATTATAACCAGGATATCCTTTTACAAACTCTCATAGACTAGAATACATTTATTTATTGTTACTAGCAATATTTTATGGTTACGCAGGTCTGGCACTTTCTTGTTCCGGGCTACGTATTAATACTTATTTCTAACCGCTATTTTAGCATGGCCTATGCTCTGTCATTAGATTAAAGATTTTTCTAGATATATTGTATTCCGTCACTCCAACAAACAATGCTCTCTTTCGGACATCTTTACACCTCTTCATCCCATTAAGCGAAGAAATAGTTTAAGAAGTTAATCACGTAGAATATGAACAAGATCATCGCTGCAGCTTGCATATCCAATTTGTTTTTGTGATAATAATGATGATATACATGATATCAGCGATGACGATATTGCCATATTAACAGTCGACGCGCGCAACATCTGATCAGATTTTCTGATTCTGTCACTGTGACTTGGTTTCAATTGAGTGGCGTATTTAGATGGAATAATTAGATAAATTCTTAACTTTGCTTATAAATCAATATCCACTGACAATCACACAGCGCCAATAAGCTCCAATTTAAGCGAGGAGCTTATGGTAAGGGTTCTTAGCAACTTAAAAACACAATTATATTGAATAAATGAACTTTCAATGGATACATTTCCTTGTCTTTTCAAAGCGAGCGTATACACTCTTCAAGGGCCGGCAACGCATTTCTAGTACGTCAGGTCTTGCAAATGTTCATAAGTGCCGGTCACCATCAGGTGAACCGGATGCTCGTCTGCCTTCTGTTCAATTAAAATAAATGATGATGCAATGGAGCAGACGAATTCTCCGGCCCGATGGACCGATGATTTGCGTAAGGTGGAGGCTGGATGAGAAAAGCGGGACCGGGATATCAGGCGCAAAATGGGGGAGACCTATGTCCAGCAGTGGCACTGCGATAGGTTGAAGAGAAGAGATGTCATCATTAGTCTCAAACGTCTCTTTATTTTAAAAATAAAAAAGTATCCTTAAGCCATAATTATTCTATTCCAACGGCCGGTCATACGTGACTGCCACATTGACTTACTGACGAACTATCGATAATTTTAGAATTCTTTTTGTTTTCTGAGTAATAAAATTGAATTGTAAAACGGTGACACACAGAATGAACGTTTGTATTTTTAGTAAAAAAACTACTGTAAATCAGTCAAAAGCAGGGTGCAGTTAATAGAATTTATTATCAAATGAAATCACTGCTTGAATAACTAACATTATGTGGAATATTGAATTATTCATTGATTTCTCACCAGTATGTGAAGGATATTGTTTGATTCTAGAAATTGAGATAGCGTATTTATTAATTTTTACTGTAGAAACTGGTAGAAATTCATGTGAAGAGGTAAGTGTCATCGCTTCCCAAAAATTTTCTGGGACTACCGGCCCCAGCAACGCGGTACTGATCTTTTTAAAAAAAATAATTAAGATAGTAGCGCTTTTTTTCGCTAAGGATGCCAGGTTGTATCTCAAGATTAAAGTGCCTCCGAGGATAAGTTGACTGCGCGTTAATATTGGATTGCTGCTTGATCCCACGGTAAGACGCCTTAACAAAATCCACGGAAAATCAGCGTTATTGTATTAAATATACTTTAACTTGCTGAGTGGGCTCCTTTACAGAGGTAAGTACTATATTTAATTTGTAAGGGATTCATTGTTTATAGCCTTACATTGTAAAAGTTAATTAAGTACTAACTGTATTTGGAACCTTTGACTAAAAAATATTGATTTGAAATAGATCGTTTTGAACAACACTAAACTAAGTTACACATACGTTGACATATTGGTATATTTATGACAACAATTTCCATTAAATTTTATACCTTATAGCGTTAATACAAGGGTACAAAATCAAAAGCGCGAGCACACTACTATGTCACTATGACATGTAGCGAGCGACGTGAATGAATGAAAATTCTGCCCAACCGACACGATGGGCGAATTTTGCCGCGGACACTTTTTGGATCAAATTGTGCATCTTGGTAGTTTACTGTTTATCTAAATGATGACTTACTAGGCAACCCTGTCATTTACAGACGCTTGCGCAACAAATTGACACAAAATCTTTCAAACCCAGTGAATTCAACACATGAAAATTAGGCCAAAATTGACCATAATAAAAATATAGTAAACAAAATTGGTCATTACAATCATCCCAAACAATCGCCCAATGCCATATTGTGTAAACCAATACAATTTGTTACAAAATCTATCATTAAACAATTGCATAAAGATGATACAGATAAAACTAATTTCCATGTATTCGTTGACATAGATTTGCCAGTTTATAACGAGCATTGGTTCGGGAACCTCGCGATATTTTTTTTACTACTGTTTTGTGTTTTAAACACATAAGACAAGCAAAAAGAGTCTTAAAAACACTGTCTTAGGGCATCCATTGAGCAAGACTGGAACCTCAGCTAACCGTTTTTAATGGGTACATAAAATTTCCTATAAAATTATGACAATAAAAGAGAGCACAGTATGTAACCTAATACAGGGTTTTCCAGTCCTTATTATACTAGCTCAAAAGTATAATTACTGTCTGGATACGCCATTTATTTACAAACCGCCAAGTCCAACGCATTCCCCGGAATATTACGAGGCTTTGGACGCCCTCTTTCAAACTATATACGGTCACGGGTACGAACACGGGCACGGATACGATCACGGATATAAACCGTATCCTAGTTACGGGAACAAATATCCGGAGCACGGATACGGGAACAAATATCCGGATTACCAGTACGGGAATAAATATCCGGAGTATCACGGTACTAAATATCCGGTTTATGGTAACAAGCCCGGGTATTACAACCCGGGTGTGTATTACAAAAAATGTTATAAATAACAAATGTACAGTGTACAATAGCACAATTAACACTAAGACCTACGCACCGAGTCAGGTATACCACGTCCAGAATAAGTACAAGGTTGTTGTAAAGAAGAACAAAAGAAAACATAAGAAGAGATCGGAGAAATTACAAGGTGAGATTCAATGATTTTCTGTATATATAAAGGTAGATACGCCATCCGTGCCAAAACGAACCGCCGAAGAGAGTACAGTTTGCACTCATTTGTTTAGTTAAATGTACGCTCATTCGAAATATGTGTATGTGTGCTGTCGCTGCGTTCGGAACAATATTTTCGATATTTTTGTGAGCATATCACGAATCTATTATTTTTAGATCATTGACTGCCTTCCGATCTAGAGGGCGCAGGTTCAAATCCCGCCTCGTACAAATGTCTTTACGAATTTTTGAAATGATATATACGTTTATCCGACGCTCTTAAGGAAAAGAAAATCATTGTGAGGGAACCTGCGCACTCCTATGAAGATTCAAAGGTCATGCGTGATGTCTGCCAATCCGTACTGGGCCCGCTTGAACTACTTAGGCCTATACACCCTTTACGGGCTCGTACATCTTGGTGGAGATATATAATGAGCTGATGAGAAGATGGCATATCATCACCAGCCTATAGCAGCCCACAAATCAGCACAGGTCTTCCCGCACAAAGCTATATGAATTGCACAATAACCCACCATCTGATGACCCTTCTGGTGAAATGGTCGAGACGTCGGCTGCTACACCAAGGTTTCCGGGTTCGATCCCCGGGCAGTAGAAACATTTGTGTCCATAAACATGTCTGTTTGTTATGGTCTGGTGTTTTCTATGTATAATATGTATGTACTTACAAAAAAATATATAAGTAAATTTAGCCGTTGTTTAGTACCTATAATACAGGCTTCACGCCAGTGTTGCCACCTTAGCGCTTTTGTAGCTAGATCTAGCACTTTTTATTATATGTGAACTCCTTTTTTAAAGATTAAGCCCGAAAAGAGCAATCTAGCTCTTTTTCACTGTCTTGAAAATGTTAGTAAATATGAAGTTTTCGACATGCTTACATGTACTATTTCATCGGTCATGATGACCTTTATTTATTTATTGTTTATGCACACATACAAAATAGTCAGAACAATATATAGTGAGAAAAAAAGTACAAAGGTACTGCTTATTCCGAACGGAATTACTTCCAGCAGTCCTAAACAGGAAAAAAAAAACATACTGAGACAGCCAGACAATCACACAAAGAAACTATTACATAAATACATATTTAATTAAGTTTGTTACCTGAAACCTCACATTCATATATATATATATATATATAATAGACGAGCTAAAAAAACAGCTTCACGACATGATTATTTCAGCATTTTTGGGACAGAAAATCTTTTGACGCTCAATCTAGCCCTTTTTGACGAATCTTTTGACGCTCAATCTAGCCCTTTTTGACGTCCCAAAAAGCTCTTTTTCTAAAACACAGATTGCAACACTGCTTTACGCTTAGAGACGCTTACTTAGGGCTAGATAGCGCTTTGTGAATGTGAGTGAATATTTATTTATTTATAATACCATCGATTTAACGTGCCTTCTCAAGCATTGAATGAGATAACATTATTGTTAAAAAATATCTAATATTTGTATCGGACGGAAAGACAGAAAGAAAAAAAATATTTATTCAAATAAATCTGTTACAGATACTTTTGAATCGTCAATTCTTGTTATTATTATATTTTTTAATGAATGGAACCTCTAGTCTGGAAGAGATCGCTTTAAGCGCTAAGACCGCCTAAATTGCATTATTTTATTTTATTTATTGTTAAATTTGTATCTTTTTGCTGTGCAATAAAGAATTGTATCTATCTAGTATGCGCTTACTACAATTTATTTATGATTTATATAACAGAGTAATCATGGGCAATTTTCTTACTTATATCCCATGACGTGTTTTGTAGTTATTTTTGTTGATTATTACTTCAAAGTCTTGCGTTGATAGATGAATACGAATCGCTGTATCTATACTAATAATAAAACTGAAGTTTGTTTGTAATAATAAGTTTATTTCTTAATAAAAAGTTACACATTTGTACACAGTGATTGAGGCCACCATTTAAGCAAATAATGCCTGTGCCTGGTGAGGGCTCTTCCATATACAAAATTTCTTAATTATAAGTGTGCAGATAACAACATTAAATATGTTCTTAATCACGATACAAACATTTATGCTCTTACAAACTCCTTACAAAAGTGCGCGTGTGTGTGTGCGTGCGTGCGTGCGTGCGTGCGTTTGCGTGAGTGCGGGCGTGTGTGTGTATGTGATTATGTGGGTGCGTGAATCTGTGTGTGTGTGCATGTGTACCATCTATCACTTAAATATCAATATATTCTCTGTTTCCTCTTAATCAAGTGGCATAAGAAATTTTGTTATTAAACCTTTGCATTCATGCAATGTTTACCTGTATATATTTTCTATTTTGTTAATTACGTTTGTATGAACGAAAGAAATGAAATTTCAATTCAGCACATAATTATTACGAAATTCCAACATTAATTACGTATGGAATTTCCTTATGACGTGACAACCCAGATATTTGGAATCCCATGCTCGTTTGACCCTGGATCAGTTGTGACGTCATCAAGAGATAGTTCACCTCAGTGCAATGAGTAACAGTTATAAAATGTCGGATATATTTATCGGAAATGATATGACCTTACTGGAAGTTTATACAGAGCGGAAATATGGAAGTTATTTATTATTTCTAAAATGAGTAATAATAAATTAATGCATTATTACAAGCAATAATGCATTCATAATTGTTTAAAATGATTGATAGAATGATGCTCTAATTACTTATATTTTAAATAATAACAAAACAAATTAAGTACTGGTGGCCCTTTGAAACGAATGACAAATTGTTACACTAAAAATGCTCTGTATTTTTTAATGTCATTTGTATAATAAGAGCGTCGGTGGCTCAATTGTGTAGATTGTCGCCTTCCTACCGGGAGCGCTGAGGTTCAAATCCGGACACGTACCAATGTTTTCGAATTTTCGAAAATATATGTACGTTATCCGATGCTCTTACGGTGAAGGAAAACATCGTGAGGAAACCTTCATGCACGCCTGCGAAGAGATTCGAAGGTTGTGTGTGAAGTCGTCCAATCTGCACTGGGCCCGCGTGGACGACTAAGGCCTAATCAACCCTGTACAGGTAGGCTCCCTCGGTGGGGACGTTTAATGAGCTGATGATTAATGTCATTTGTGGAGAGTAAATAAATAAACTTTATTATTATGTTGGAATTAATTATTAAAAATCAATTTTATGAACACAAATGACAAGTTGATTATAGGTAGGATTTAGTTAGTACTCGTGATTATTTTGAAAGGAAATAATATTAATTTATTGTAGGACAATGTGCTATGCTTATTAAAAGAACAACAATTCATAATTATTTATGAATTATTGTATACTTGTATTGCTTACCTAAATTAATTAAGCTGTGTGGGAGTTCTCGATCATATACATTCAAAAGCGGCGGTGGCTCATTGTGTGTCTGTTGCCGTCTGGGTGCAGGTTCAGATTCCACTATGTACAAATATATTTTCAAAATTATATTTACGTATATCCGTCGCTCTTACGTCAAAGAAAATATCGTGAGGAAACTCCGCACGCCTGCGAAGAGATTCAAAGGTTGTGAAGCGTGAAGTCGGTAACCCACACTGGGCCCGCGATGACGACTAAGGCCTATACACCCTTTACGGTAGGATCGTGCCCCTCGGTGGAGACGTATATGAGCTAATGATAATATTTTCTAAATCCTCTAAACTAGACTGCCGTGACCTGATGATCAACAAACAGCCGTAACTTGTGTTTGACGTTATACGTAACTCATTAGTAAGTCAGTAATTTAATAAACAAATACCAGTAACTTAAGAGTTTATTTTCTGAACCTGTGTACAATAAATCTATAAAGAGGTTAGCTCTATAATCACTAATCGAAGGCCATCGCGAAATAACAATAGATCAATTGTTAGTGATCATATGTATCCCCAGCGAGTCCTCAACTCCTCGACCTTCCGTAACAGGACATTGCTGGACTACAGATTTATTCACGAAAGGAGTTGCCATTGGAAAAGATTCATAGCAAATCGTACAAAAATATTCTGGGAGAAAACGTGTAGGTACCCTTTTTCCAAATAGTAAAAAAATAACAAAAGACAATCGCTTCACTGACTGTTATTTTTTTTATAAAAAGAGGTTGCATATTTAACAACCATAACTTCCTCGATTTTTATATGATGATAAGAAAATCATGAGAACCGAATCGATCCTAATGGGTACTTATACCTTACCTAACCAAAAAAATATAATACACGACTTAATAAGGGCTTTCACATAGGTTATACAAATATTGACTTGCTAGAAGTCACCCTTAGGGAGGGATAATTAGAAGTGGTTTCATTCATAAGGGAACTTAAGTTACCGATTCGACTTATTGGCAGTGGGCTAGTCAAGTAAGTCGCAGAACCGATGTCCGTTGAAGCAGACGAATTCTAGAGTGGAGACCGCATCTTGGCAAGCGCACGTAGGTGCCCGGGCAGGAGGACCGACGACTTGCGAAAGGTCGCTGCTGGAGCTGGATGAGGAAAGCGGAGGACCGGATATTTACTGAAAATGGGGAGACCTGTTTTCAGCAGCGGACTGCAACAGGTTGAAGGAGATTGATATTTTTTAAGTTCATCCGCGTGATGTTTTGATGTTTTAATCTCCATGTAGCCATGCTGTGCGGGAAGGCCTGAACTTTGTAGAGTGACGTTATAGGCTGATTTACTGAAAATACGGTCACTTTGTTGCTAAGTATATTACTGAATTTTTTTACGAGAATAAGTTCTTTGAATAACTTCAATTTCTCCGTGTTCCATTTTGAATGAGCAATTTATCACCAAAACGCCTAAATATCAATAATTACTCAGATCACATCCTGATAAAACCACATAAACTGATGATTCTCAGACATCGAAGGCTCTAATATGCGTCAAGTGTAAAACCGAAGGCATTAATCTAATATTATGTCACTAGGCCGTCCAACCCTGTCACCTAATGACGTAGACAACGTCCATATATTCGAATCTGTCATGATCACATGCATTTGACATCTACACGTTGTAGCGGTCTGTGAGCGTTTTTTTGCCGCTCCAAGAGTTTTTTGAGCGACCTTGGCGTTTTTTAGACGCGCAACTAGCGTGTTGTCCGCTCAGTGATACGCGCGTCTCGGTTTGGGCGCAACGCAAAGATGGTGGCCGTTTTGAAGTTTGTTTGTGCGTGTTTGTGTGTTAGTGTCGTCACATGTCAGTTTGGTGAGTGTTTGTGGTTGCACTAGAATATGGAATGCGCGAATCATTGGACGCACGTAACAACCCGAAATGCACTTTAATTTAATTCAGTCAAAGTTAATAACAATATGTTAAGACAAAAAAAGCTAAAAATAACCGGTTTATAAAAATAAATATAGACTTAACTATCAGAAAATTTAAAAATATATTTAAATTATCGTGACTTTTCATCGGATTTACTCAACATAAATCGTTAATAACTCTTTCCGATCAATTAAAAATACTTTACATTAAATTCAATTAAAAACATTTATTTAAAGATTCTTTTAGACAACAGACTTTTGGTAACTAGAAACTACTTCCATACGTTTATTTATAAAGCTGTGTAAAATATTTTAAAAAATACTAGATATTTTTTCGCCGTGTTTAAATCTGTCAAAGTACCCTCATTCTTAGGTAAAAGGAAATGATTATTGTTTCTTAGACGGTCAAAATGTTATCATCGGAAGTCATCTAGATAAAGAATTAGGCAATGCGTCACAAAACAAAAGAAGGTCCCGTTAATTTGGAACATTGACAGTAAAAATGTATGACACAAAACTTGGAATTGTTTTAGCCTATGCTAATAACTGCGTATTATAATGACTAACTATATGCTTTATTTACTGACCCATTTAAAAAGTTTAACATATTTTTATATTTCTCGTATGTTAGAACTCATTTAATTTCTGAGCTTTTAAACTTAATTATTTTTAAATTATTGAGAAAGAGGTTTTCTAAATAATCAGATTTTCAGTCACTATTATAACTTTTAATACCTTTACCCTAACCGGTGATATAATAATATTGTTATGCAAGGTCGTATCCTTTCTAATGTACATTCATGACAGCTAAATTATTTTCTTTAATACCGACTACCATAGCAAACAGAACCATTATCTCATAACCAGCTTATTAGATTTACATATACATATACAACAGTGTTGCCTTTTTTAAAAAAGGCAACACTGTTGAGTTTTTTTGGGTGCTTCTTTCTCAACAGGCCAAACCACTGAAGCGCTTTTTTTTCAAAGCATCAAACTCATTTTTAGTTAGTATTTAAATCGTTTTATTATATTTTGTATATTCTTGACGTTCATAAGTGCTTTTTGTAAGCCTAATTTGAAATAAATGTTTTTGACTTTGACTTTCACTATATACCCATAACATATTTATCCAATCATAGCATATCATTAAAAGCTTTTTTGTGAGTATAAGAAACTTAAAAGCTACGAACATAGTAATCATGTATCTTACTTCGTTCTTGTTTCAAAACACTAGTGGTCACAAATAAATACACGGGGTATCGAACCTATGATCCAAGTTGTATAGTGCAACATGGATAAAAGTATCAAAGCGTTGACTACAGGGCGAAGGTCTCTATCAATGAATATGTAATATCATCACAATGATGAGCAACTAACACACGCGTTGAAAACGCAACTTGATGAATCATGAGTGCGTTCCAAATATACGGAAGCCTAAAATGTCTGCTTAAAGTAATGACCGTGTGAACCTCGGTTCCCTATATTATATATACATTGGGATATTTCCAATTTAATTTTAGTTTCAAATTTTAAATTTCAACCCAATATTTTTATGTCTAATCTAATGATTTAAAGTGTTATTTAGTTACATACTTCAAAAATCATTATAAAAATCGCAATGAATATTCCATAGATAGCGCGTTAATTCTTAATCTATGGAATATTCTGTAAAATCAAAAAAAAAAATTAAAATTCGAACAATGGATCCAAATATAAATAAAAAACTATTTTTTTGTTTTAAGCGATGCAATTTTTCCAACATATAGCAATTTTGGAGGATTAATCTATATCTAATGATGACGGAAAATATTGTTACAGTTTTTAACAAAATATTTTTTGTATATTTTTACCAATGCGGAAACCTAAAACTTAATATTTCGCCTAAATAACGACATTCTCAAAGCTTACACGACGAAGACAACCTTGACTGAGAACGAGTAACTTATAATGAATGCTAAATTCACTTGACGTCTTAGTTTTGATCCAACGTCCGGCAAACATCACAACAATCCTTGAGAGTTGAAGTTAATTAATAAAGCAAAGATACGATATACACTGACCTATTTATAGAACGAGATAATTGAACTTACAACCGTAACATATCAATTTGTCTTTGTTGTGCTTATTATTTTTAGGGTTAATAGAAGTCCTATGTTCAAAACCAAAAACGATAAAAAAATGATAATTTGTTAATTGATTTTGATTAAAAGGTTTATATGAAGAATATCAAAGTTAATTATTACAGAACTTAGGATAGTTGGATGAACTATTATCTATGATATCAAAAAGGGTACTACCCCATTAATGTTAAATTATTTAATATATATACTTACTGTATAATACTTAGTATCCTAAATTTAAATGTTTTATAATGATAGTATTTAGTAACTATGACCAAAATATGCTTTAAAATCCTGATGCACTTATGGTATCTAAATGGAATTAAATAAAACATCTGTGCATTAGGAACAATAGCTTTTTATACAGAAACGATTTAAACGATGTTGTCTGCAGGTAGTTTATACCTGTGCAGCAGACAACAACGCCCTAAGAAAATTGTTCAATTCAAAGTTTCATGAAATAGGTAAACTAATACTTACTCTGAATCATTGTAATAACTTTGCAAATATACTACCTACTCAAGAGCATCGGTTGCAAATGGCCTATCTCGCGTCAGAGTCACAAATTGCTACAATAATTTATTGCACGAAAAATGTACAATTTGTGCACGATTTAGGAAAATCATTCCGAGCACGAGCCAATGTCATGGTCGGACTTGAATGTCAGTGACTCGGCTGTTTCTTTGCTTTACTTAGACCGGTTTTATACAGCTATTGCTAAAAACCACAAAGTTTTAGGAAAAATTCAAATAAAATAACTGAATAAGTTGCGATTTTAGAATATTCAACTAAAAAAAAATTCCTTATATTTGTTTTGGCAACCGAGAAAATGTATATTATATTTAAATGATTTTTTCAAAAAGTGGTAAAATATATTATGATCTTAGGCTCACTCGTTCGCTTTAAATTATGGCAGTCCACACAGTTCATCATCATCATCATTACAGCCTAAAAGGATTACTACTGAACGAAGGCCTCCCCTAATGATTTTCACGCGAACCGATCCAATTTAGGAATATCTATGTGGTAGAAAGTTAATTATGCGAATGACAAATCAAAAATTTTGCGTTTTTTAATTTTGATGTATGATGATTGTTGTCAAGTTTTTGTATCTTCAGTATGACAAATTGTGCATTATACAATTATTGACACTATAACAGCAATCCCAGTTACTTTTGATATAAAATCAAAAAGTAATAAGTTTGATTTCCAATACGCCAATAAAACCATAAATCATTGTCTGTTCTGTTTAGACACGATAAGTACGATCATTTATAGAAAAACGTTTATATTCCTATTAGGTTTAAACAAGTCTTCATTTATTTTATTTTTATCTCATCAAAATCCCGTTGCGGAACTAACAGCAAACAATACAACTGACTTTATTTCCTCAACTTCGTTGTATGTAAATCCCCAACACTGTAGAATTAACCAATCATATTTCATGTGTATTCACCATAATAACAGATCGTTAGCACTCGAAGCGTTAAATTTACCATAGGTATTCTAATCTTACCCAGTACACTTTTTGTCAGTTTTCAACATTATATCTTTACTTTGAAAAAATTATGTTTTTGTTTTTTTACCACATCGTTTTCTTTTATTTGGTCACATAAAATTAGCATGCTTTTAGCAAACGTGTTCAATTGTTAAATATCCTTTGATTCGCCAGCCCATAAATTCATGTGACAATTATATGCCCCTTTATTGTGTTGAATGTTATTATTGTTTTTTTTGAAAAGTCACCGAACATTTAAATAATTATTTTTAATTAACATAAAAACAAATTAATATTTTTTTATGAATGTCAGTAATTTATCATTTAAACCTTCCAAATATTTGAGCATTGTATGGCAAAGTTTAATGTAATGAAATATCGATTTTAGGTTTCTTCCCACAAAGAGAGGACCGTAGATACCCTAACTATCAAAATGGGTTCAATTTCATACCTAACCCAAACAGAATCACTGAAAGGCTCACTGGGATCCTTCAATTTAGACCTGAGAACCAGAACAGCAATTCGGCCTTCGTATACCCGTTTAATAACCCAGGGATCATAAACGATCGACAGCCAAACTATCAACAAAATTACCCGCAGAATATACAGTACCAAAACGCGGGTCAAAATCAAAACTTCGGACGATATCCGAATTATCCTCAAAACCAATTTGGACAGACTCAATACCAAAACCAAAAATATGGACAAAATCCAAACTCAGGATATCAAAGTTATGAGAACAGTGGCAATGGTAATCCCGTGTCATTCCCAAATAGTCCATCTCAGGTCAATTTCGCAGACAATTCAGATTACACCGTCTACAATGGAAACCAGCGACCGAATATCGATGGAAATAACAACGGAAATAATTACCAACCACAGGATCAAGGTAAACAGACAAAAGACTCCGATACTACTGTTGTAATAATTGAAGTTCCCGATTCTGGTATTGCGGGTGCACCAAGTGATGTGCCAAACACACCTAATGGTATCCCAGAAATACCACCAAGTGAAACCCCACATATTCCGCAAGGTATTCCTGAGATTCCGCCACAGGAGCTGACAACAGAACCCACGGTAGCGCCAAATGGTATACCTGAAGTACCACGAACTCCATACTCTCCTCAGGGGATCCCAGAGATTTCTGCCCAGGAATTGTCTACAACACTTCCTGCACTGACACCAGTCCCTGAAGCGGAGAAGAGGAACAATTTCAACTTTGGATCTGCTGGAATATTCCGTAATGTTCTTTAATTGTTTTGGGGGACCTGTCATTGTTGTGTCACTAACTAAATTGGTATGTTTTGGGGAATTTTCATTACTAACCAAAATGATTGAAACTTCTAGACAGGTACTTTCTAAATTTGACTGCAGGGTACTATCGTATCCGAATGTTTTGCATGTAAATATTTCATGTGTCTCGTTAACTCAATCCGATTGCAATTGTTAATCATCGAACTCTAAATTAAATTAATCTTCATCGTGTTTTTTTCATCTCTAACCAAAACCGTTCGAGATTAAGATAAAGTAATATACATACTTATTGTTTGCATGGGTCGGTATTTCGATTGCATTGTTAATACATTTCTTGTTAAGGTTTTGTTGAGTCATTTTGTGGTTCTTCCATAAATATTACTACTCGTATATATCGTTATAGAACCCAAGGCTCAGACGTGTTTTTTACGACTTCTATTCGTGTGGTTTTGGGTGACAACTTCTGGGTTTTATCTTGGTGACATATTTGTGCAAATTAGAAGCTACGTCTATTTGCATTTACTTAAAGATGATTTGTTACTTTAAATTTTTTTTTTAATATAAGAAAAGTAATAGAAACGTTAAGATCGTCCTTAGGCAAGCTTATCATAAGCAAAGCCTCATAAGTGAAAGGTTAAGTAAAATTACCTGATACAAAGTCGTGTAGAAAATTCCAAATTAATTAATAATATCGCAAAATAAACTTATTTTATTTTGCATATTATAAGTCTTATTTAGGACTTAGAGTTCCATTAAATAATTCTAATCATTGTTATTTTCTTTAATTCTACCTAATAGGTTATTGAAGAGCATGTAATATTTAAAAAAACAATGGCAGCAAACACCCCGATTGACTCATGTACGTCTAATGTCAAGCAGCTTGAACTCAGCCAAGGTAAAAACCGCAGTTACAGCCTCAACTTTTTTTAAGTCTGTAGATTGTATAATAATAACAGTACAGTATAGATAAACCTATTGGAATGATAAAAGACGTTTAACAAAACCAACAAGCGGCCACTTTGAAAAGACTTCGCGGAAGCGTTTGACACATCTCACACTGACTTGATAGTTTGAAAAAACAATTTATACCTCCAAACCGCCAGGACTCAAGGGCTTTAAAGAAAAACCAATTGTGTCTGCCGATAGGTATCAATGTCTACGGCGGTTAAAGGGTTAACGATCCAGTCGACCTCATGCTTATCACAGCGTGCTTGGCGAACGGGTTAGTGATAGCAGTGCCTTGTAAAAGGTTAGGTTCAATGAGAGAGCGCTACTTCCCGTTTTGTTCCTTAGACTAAGAAACCCGTGAGTAGACTCAGTCTATCACCTGACTACTGAACAATTAGTAGTGATTGAATCCGTCAGGCTTATATTATATTAGACTAAATATTAATTTTAGGACCACCTATTTGGTGAATTTTTTTTATTATTATTTACCGTTATTTTAGTGTTCGAATTGAACCCCCTTAGCTGTAAATTATATAATGATGAAATAATACCGAAGGTATTGTTAAAAATTACAATTGAATAGAGATACAAAAATAATCTTTTACACATGAAATGACATGACAGAGTGTTCTGGTTTGCTTTTAAAATTCAAACCAATGGGTTGACATTTACTCAGGCAGGTTAATGCCCATCTTTTTTATTTTTATCAAACGTGCAAACGGCTTATCTGATGGTAAACCTTCTTCTCCTTATCGATTCGATATAGACATATAAGTTAAATATGTTAATGCGACCAATATTTATACTTTCCATCAGAGGTCCCGGAAACCGCACTAAGATGGACAGTTCGGGCATGACAGTGTGTTCTGTGAAATAGTAAATGACACCGTACCCACGTACATATAGCTCTAGCTACTTTAGCATTATCAGAGGGCATATAAGTGCTTTGCTTTAAGAGCGTCGGTGGCTCAGTGGTGTGGACTGTCGCCTTCCTACCGGGAGGGCTGAGGTTCAAATCCCGACACGTACCAATGTATTTTCGAATTTTCGAAAATAGATGTACGTTATCCGACGCTCTTACGGTGAAGGAAAACATCAGCAGAGAAGAAACCTTCATGCACGCCTGCGAAGAGATTCGAAGGTTGTGTGTGAAGTCGTCCAATCCGCACTGGGCCCGCGTGGACGACTAAGGCCTAATCACCCTATACGGGTAGGCTCGTGCCCCTCGGTGGGGACGTTTAATGTGCTGATGATGATGATATAAGTGCTTTGCCGGCCCTTTCAATGGGAATTATGGAATGTAGCCACGCACAATTTTCCATGATAGGAGTACCAGCTTCAATATTACCGGTCGACTGCTGGGGTCTCAGTGCCGGTAGCCGGCCGGCATCGCCGGGCGAGATAAAAACGACTATTATGTAAAGAATTCTGAGAATTATTTAACGAAGGTTATAAATTACATCCAGATTCTCACAGATTTATGAATAAAAGATTTTATTTGAATATGATGCTGTGCAGTCTAAATATACAGCTGTAGCTTAAGGTGTCAGCCTTAAGAAAAACTTCAACATATAAGTATCAAAGTTTCCTCAGATTTGTCCTAGAGGTTGTCGGTCGGATCCGTGGCCATGATACAAATAGTGAAGTTATGTACTTTTCCTGTTAAAAGGTAAGGTCGGTCATTCAATAGATCAAATCTACATTAAATCTGCGTAGTGCACATGATTAATTTTAAAGAAGTATTTTAAAATTTTCAATTATTTTATTTTGTTTTAATCTTAATAATTAGCATGTATATGTTGGGATCAAAATCTACCATTCTCTACGTAGGTACTGGTTAGAATGTGCCGGCATACAATGAAATGCTTCAGAACGACCATAATCGTGAAATAGATATTTTTGAGCCTATACACGTTCGCTTTCGTTACAGGGTAAAACAATGCCTCAGCTGCGCTTCTGTCTAAAGTAAAAATTATACATCATATATGTTTTGAGTTTTATTTGTGAAATATGTCTATACGATTCTTTTTTTTTGATGTGTAATGTTTACGTTTTATTATTGATCATGCTGTGTATACACGTTTTTTAGTAATAATCTAGTTTAAGTCTACAATTGTTACTGTTATATTTTTCTTAATTGTTACTTGTTGTGTATGCCATACATAAAAAATAAAAATAATGACAAGTATTACCTAAAGGCAGAATTTGTATATAATAATGGTTCCCTTTCTCGCCATTTGATTACGGAACCCTTTAAAATGACGCCAGTGATTACATTACATGATGACACTAGAACACTGCAGTTCCTAACATTACGTGATTGACATACAAAAAGCAGAGCAAAATATGAAATCAATACTTGAAGCTCTAATCTGTTAGAAAAAAAGCACCCAAAAATTTCAACAGTAATTGTCTTTATCAAACAATTAGGCATCGATTGAAATTTCAATATGTGTAAATTTCAATATGTGTAAATGTTATTTTATGAAAGAAAATAATGCAGTTGTTTTAATGTGTATAATTCAACTCACAAATGAAGATTTATCGATGACACAGAATACCGGTTCTGAATGTTGTTTATAGACACATTATTTGCTCGTTGACAAATCACTACAAGTTACAAACTGAAGGATATAGTAAGACAATGATATTCTGTACGTATAAAGGTAACCGCCAAAGAGAATACAGTTGTAGGCTCTTTGTTTAGGTAAATGTACGCTTAATCGAAATATGTGTATGTGTGCTGTCGCTGCATTCGGAACACGTTTTTCGATTGTTTTGTGAGCATATCACGAATCTTTACTTCATACATCTTTGAAAATAAACAAATAAATATCCACTGACGTTCACACAGCGCCATCTTGCCCCAAACTAAGCATAAGCCTGTAATATGGATACTTAACAACAGATAAACATACACATACTTTTTTGTAAATAGATACATAAATTGGTCCCAGCTACATCCTTAGGATGACCGAAAAAGTGTTCCGAATGCAGCGACAGCACACACACATATTTCGAATGAGCATACATTTACCTAAACAAAGAGCCTATAACTGTATTCTCTTTGGCGGTTTGTTTTTAAGGCACGGGTGGCGTATCTACCTTTATATATAAACATTATCATTGTTTATTTTTAACACACCTATGAATATTTATCGATTTTCTTATTTTAATAAACAGCATATCCTAACAGACAATAACAATTACGGCATTGCACAGTTTTTAGAGTTGTTTTCCTTGAACACCAACACAAGTAGTTGTGTGTACCTAACCAATGTTGTTAACATAAAACTCCACGTGACCCTAGGTATCCTCAGTTATATGTTATATATCAATATTATAGCATTATACTACGTCGGTGGCTAAATGGTGTGGACTGTTGCCCTCCTACCGGGAGTTGAGGTTCTAAACCCGCCACATACCAATATGTTTTAGAATTTCGAAATTGTATGAACGTTATCCGACGCTCTTACGATGAAGGAAAACATCGTGAGGAAACCTGCGTACGCCTGCGAAGAGATTCAAAGGTTGTGCGTAAAGCAAAACCGCACTGGGCCCGCGTGGACGACTAAGGCCTAATCACCCACCCTATACGGGTAGGCTCGTGCCCCTCGGTTGGGATGTTTAATGAGGTGATGATGATGAATAGGTGGTAAACTCGGTACTGAGTCGTCTAGATATGTACCTCCGCAGTGCCCACAAAGCTAATTGTTTGGACTAGGACTAAAAACTCGTCACTTGTGTTTTGAATTATATATTTATAAATTACATTAATAATAAAAAGAACTTAAAACGAACTAAAATATAATATTTCACAATAAAGACATTCCTTTTGCCTATATATTGATCTTCTATTCTTTCCTTTACTTTTTAAATAGTATTCAATAAATTCTTTATGGACAGTAAGAATTTATAGATAAAGGAGTTTGGACACTAATAATAATATTAATTCTGTGGCAGTGCCAGATATCGTCCGGGAAATATAGATAATATAGCATTTATTTATATCAACAAAAAATAAAATTCACATACATATACGTTCAGATGTGTGCGTCGTATATGAGTCTTGTTCTTCTGTGTTTCGGGATGAGGGCACTGTAGCTAGTAAAATTTATGATTATGAAGGACCTAGAATCTGTCGTTTCGGGTGACGGCCGCAGTGCATTGTTGCAGAAAAATAATGACTACATTAATTTCCCTTAACACTGTATTTGTCATGGTTAGTCGTATCACTTACCACAGGTGAGCAAACTGACTTTCCCGTTTTCTTAATGACAAAAAAGCCTAGTCCAACAGTGGAATTTACGGCTGGTATATTTAGCTGTTTTATGTAGTTTCATTTTCATATAAATAGATACACTCATAATTAATTACACAACGTTATTTAAACCATACGCGACTGTAAAAAAGCATGTTTCAAATCATCGTCTTTAACTGTGATTGATCATTAAAATTTATTATTGCATTGTTGTCATCTATCTTAATCATTGTGGTGGTCATTTATCATTAAATTGTTCTTGGTTATATGTATATTTTTATATTCCTTTATCTCGTAACAACATCCTTCGTATTATGTATGATTTAACTAATCCTATAATGAGAATTATTATTTTTTAATTATTAATTCATAATTAATTAATTATCTTATGTTCCGATCTAGAGGGTGCTGTTCCAAATCCCGCCACGTATCAATTCGTGTTATTCGTTTATCCGACGCTCATACGGTGAAGGAAAACATCGTGAGTAAACCTGCACACGCCTGCGAAGAGATTCAAAGGTTGTACGTGAAGTCGGCTAATCCGCACTGGATGGACCCACATGGACGATTATAGCCTTACGCCTTCACGTATAAGCTCGTGACCCTCTGATTAGGCCTATACCCTGCAATTGAACGTTATAGGCTGATGAATACTAATAAAAGAGATTGTATTACAGAGGAATCATGTGAAACGGTGGACCGGGGAATTGGCAGCTGCATCTCAATCCTGCAATGCGGGCCGTATCTTAGAATACTCCAAGATTCACGATCCAACCCAAACGCTGTGCAAATACTTAGGAGGGCGCACTGCGGGTTCGCCGGAAACAACCCTAAGGTACACTTCTCTTCTATTTGCAGTACACTGTACAAGTGAACAGGACGGTCAAGACGCTCACCTGAGCTTGCATTGAAGGAGACAGCAACTGATAAACAGTTATTCATCAATGCCGCACTGTGCCTGACACTCGAGACAATGTTAGGTCTCTTATACCTTGTAATTTCACTATCTACAGTGCCCCACATCCGAAACACGGAACTGCAGTAGTAGCTGTCTAGACGACTCAGTATCGAGTCTACCATCAAGCAAATTTTGTGCTAAATATCCCCGTCCTTGGCTTTCCTCATCCAGTCGAGGGGCATCCTACGCTACGCTTGCCAAATCGCGGTCTTCACTCCGGAACGTGTCTGCTCCGGCGGCCATCGACTCTGCGACATATCCAAGCAGCCTACTGTCACTTCAACTTACTAATCCGTTAAACTATGTTGGCATAGCTCGCTCCATTGTCCTTTGAGTGACTTTGAACTTGTGAACCACCTAAAATTCTAGCCGGAACCAATGGCTAAAAGTGCTTCCTCAGCACGGAATCATTTTTCTTTCTAGAAATACAAGTGATTGAGCCTACCGTGTTAGGAGACTGTTGGTGTCAGCGTAAGCTTTAACTGTATGAACTTCCCGGGGGTTTTCAGCCCACGATCCCCAGATTCGGTCAAAAATTCACTATTGATTGTTAAGACTATCTACTTGATACATTAATGATCTACATATAGAAAGTTTTGATCAAAATAATGTTCAAGGTATGCTGCCCTCGGCCTGGTATCCCCACAGTACCACCAGCCACCACCACCACCACTACTACCACTGTTGCCCCCGAGCCAACTGCAGCCGCGAAGACGACTTCTGGAGACTTCGTGGTATCATTCCCTGAGCCTCCAGTGTGTGGAGTCAGCAATGCGTCTTTCAGCCGAGTAGTTGGTGGAGTTGATGCTAAACTTGGTAAGCAACAAATCAATACTAATAATGATAATTTTAATAAAATAAATTTATTTTCTCTCACGAAAAATTTTTTTGAGTCTAAAACTAACTTAAGAATTAGACATAGAAAACTTATCTTAGAAGTGAGAGACTAGAGCCCGATTTAGGTTTGTACAACCGGTTTTACGGGTCACCAGGCAGCCCACTGTGGAAAGCAACAAACTATAAATGTCTCATTGACAAACGAGGGAGACCTATGTCCAGCTATGTTAGACTGGCGATAGGCTAAAGAGAGAGAGAGAAAATAGTAATTTCATCATCAGCTCATTATACATCCCCACTGATGGGTAATACGATCCTAACCGTAAATGATAAGGCCTTAGTCGTCCACGAGTGCACAGTGCGGATCAGCCGACTTCACGCACAACCTTTGAATTTCTTCGTAAGTGTGCCCAGGTTTTTTCACGATGTTTTTCATTACAATTAGAGCGTCGGATAAATGTACACATTATTTCAAATTTCGAGAACCTAGTGGATCCTGCACCCTCCAGATCGGAAGGTTATACAACAATGAGTCACTGACGTTCTCTGTGAGTGCTAGTGATTCTTTAATTTTTCATATATTTTCCTCCTTCCAGGTGACTTCCCCTGGATGGCTCTCTTGGGGTACAAGAGCAGACAAGGTCCAGGCGCCCGCTGGCTCTGTGGAGGCTCTCTCATCAGCTCCAAACACGTGCTGACCGCAGCCCATTGCATCCACCGCCATGAGACTGACCTGTGAGTAGATCCTAAGATAATTTTAATTTGTAGATAAAATCTGTGTGTGTTTTGAGTCGTGAGTTTTATCACCGTGGGACTCAAACCCGCACATCGAAGGCATGGACGTATAGAAAATACGGACGTAGTCTTGGTGACAGCAGAACTGCGTCTAAATTTGACCAGTGTTTGTAGAAAATTAAGTCATTTAGCTCGCATCTATCAGCAAAGCCTAAAAATCTGAAAGGCACTATACCTGTACTCAAATGGTGGAAAACCCGAAGTGTTAAAAAAACAGGAATTACTATTTGTAGTTAAATGACTTTGCAGGCTGACCTGTTGTTCGAAAAGAATGATGATTCCGTGCTTCAGAGGGCACGTAAGACACATAAACGCATCATCAGCTCATTAAACGTCCCCACCGAGGGGCACGAGCCTACCCGTATAAGGTGACAAGGCTTAGTCGTCCACGCGGACCCAGTGTGGATTGGACGACTTCACACACAACCTTTGAATCTCTTCGCAGGCGTGCATGAAGGTTTTCTCAAGATGTTTTCCTTCACCGTAAGATCGTAGGATAACGTACATATATTTTCGAAAATTCGAAAACACATTGGTACGTGTCGGGATTTGAACCTCAGCCCTCCTGGTCCACACCATTGAGCCACCGACGCTCGACGACGACATAAACGCGTCAGAAATAATAGTTTTTCTAATATGTCTGGATTCCTGACGTTCGAAGGGTTAAGCAGTCGGTGCTAGCTAACTCTAAGGATGGTAGTCGTTTACACCCACCAATTCGCATTGGGTCAGTGATGGGTTACAGTCCAATCGCCCATGGCTATGCTGAGTGGGACAGCTGGATAGATGATGATAATCCTAAGTTATATAAAGGACATTTAGTGTGTGGAATACAACCACCCCTGCTTTTCTCGTGGATGCCGTAAAAGGCTGTCAATGAAAGCAGAAATGTTGAAGGTGTGATGTATCAACTCCAATTCCCATACGCGTAGATCATCATCAGTCCTTCGCTTTCCCGCACAGCATAGCTTTGGGGAGATTGGGTCGTAACCCACCACGTGGGCTCAATGTAAATTAGTGGGAGTTAAGTACTACCATACTAAGATACGACTAGTAGTCAGAA
The DNA here is from genome assembly GCA_019425675.1 of Leucinodes orbonalis. Lineage (NCBI taxonomy): Eukaryota > Metazoa > Arthropoda > Insecta > Lepidoptera > Crambidae > Leucinodes > Leucinodes orbonalis. Next base: position 29,930 of record PQWD01013213.1, read on the forward strand.
CCGACAGCTTCCTGTCCCCTCCGAAACATACTACTTATTTGGTAAAAATCAATTGAATCGACTACTACTTACTACTACTTTGCTACTTGTGTAGACACCCTAGCGCCTTCCCATCTTCATCAAAGCTCCGTGGAAGCGGGTTCTGCTGCTGCTTCGGCAGAGGCCCTTAAGCGGCGCAAATATGAAAGTATTGGAGATACTTACATATTTGAACCGTTTGGGGTCGAAACATTAGACTCATGGGGACCAAGTGCCCATAAACTTTATCGTGATTTGGCTAAGCGTTTGGCAGAGTCATCTCACGATACGAAGGCTGGTCTTTATCTCGGACAGAGAATTAGCCTCGCAATTCAGCGTGGCAACGTGACCAGCCTCTTGGGCACCTTTCCACATGATGGCGACCTCAATCAGATATTTTATTTATAGGGAGTATTCCCTATGAATAAAATATCTTTTTGTATTTATTTATGTTTCTAGGCTTTATGTAAATATATTTGAATTAGTTATATTTTAATTTTAACAGATGTAAATATTTAGATAAATATATCCAAAATATGTTTAATAGAAGTAACAAATAATCGCTAGTTTTCTATTAATTCGACCTGTAATGTTCTATTCAAACTCGGTGGGAAAAGCTTAGCAACTTACATACGTTTTACCGTGGGATTAACCCCCACGAACCCCGGATCACACTTATTAATCAGAATACCTATGAATCATACGTATATACCTAAAAGGGATAAATACCACTTTATTTCTTGATCCGGAACTGTCAATATCATTGAAATAAATGTATCCATTTTTATGAGGTTCTCTGTAATAATTTATATGGTGACGGAACTAACTTCACAAATCAGCGATTGTGTTTTGCTACACTAATGCACATATAAATGGTACACCAGGAAATAAATACAAACGATTGCAGTAATTTTAGCTAAGACTACATTTTTATGACAAGTGACTCAATCATTTTTTACAATAACAAATCATTATTGCACAGAATTAACTAAAATAACTCAGGGGAAATATGTATGTACACGTGTGTATGAACAGTACAGCCTACAGGCTTACTTATTACTATTTAACGATCTCTTCCAGACATAATTTACAGTTGAAAGTATCTGTTCATCATCATCATCATCAGCTCATTAAACGTCCCCACCGAGGGGCACGAGCCTACCCGTATAGGGTGATTAGGCCTTAGTCGTCCACGCGGGCCCAGAGCGGATTGACGACTTCACACACAACCTTCGAATCTCTTCGCAGGCGTGCATGAAGGTTTCCTCACGATTTCCTTCACCGTAAGAGCGTCGGATAACGTACATATATTTTTCGAAAATTCGAAAATACATTGGTACGTGTCGGGATTTGAACCTCAGCCCTCCCGGTAGGAAGGCGACAGTCCACACCACTGAGCCACCGACGCTCTTTATATTTAGAATAAAATATAATACGTTTATTTGTACACGAAATTAAGGTAACATGAAATAGATCTCATTGTTGACAATTTTTGTGTATTCTCATTCAGGAATCTATCATGTCACACATTAATAAATTAAATGGGTACAAACACCTCAAAAGGATTTTTATAATATTCAGTTATATTTAATTAGAATGTTTATTATAATCTTTGATACTTTATCAAAATTTATTTAGTTCCAAATCTTTAAATATATCTGATAATTTATTCTTACCTTAATGTACCTATATTAGTAAAAGTATTATTTCGAATTAAGAGTTTATCTTACTGTCTATGAATTAATTTTATAGATACGTCGACAGAACATTTCGGCTAGAACATTAGACCTTTGTTCAAAAAGATATTTATGTTCATGTGCAAAGAGAATATAGCGTCGGTGGCTCAATGGTGTGGACTGTTGCCCTCCTACCGGGAGGGCTGAGGTTCAAATCCCTACCAATGTGTTTTCGAATTATCGCAATTATATGTACGTTATCCGACGCTCTTACGGTGAACGAAAACATCGTGAGGAAACCTGCGCACGCCTGCGAAGATTCAAATGTGTGCGTGAAGTCGTCCAAGTCGGCCCGCGTGGACTACTAAGGCCTCTACACCCTATACGGTTAGGCTCGTGCCCCCTCGGGAGGGACGTATACTGGGCTGATTATTATGATGCTTGCCAGCTGCATACTTGACTGTCTGAAAAAAAAGATGATATCGTGTTTCAGAAGGCCTCTTAAAGCCGTCGTTCTTAACTACTATCCTAGTATGCTACGTACTAGTTTCCTTTATATAAAGTAAAAATTTTCTTTATTGACCTAAAACATCCTATAGCCTAAGCGTAGAGTTTAAGGCTAGGCAATTGATTTATTGAAATATTATGTTACTGTGTAGTATTCTTCCTGCTTGGGATATTGGTGCTCATGAATTTAGCAGTATTCAAAAAATGACAATCTTTTGGGAACAACGACAGTTCGTGCATTGAATGCGGCCAGTGTGTTTTTGAACCAGGCTCGTATGACCTCAATCGGTGACCTTAGGATGCTCGCTGTGTTACACAACAATCCAGTTTCCATGATTTACACATTTGCATTGAAAACTGGTTGAGGAACTTAATTGCCGGTGTCTGTTAAGGTTTTAACGGAGATAAGTAACTATGCATCGACATTCACACAGCGACATCTTGAAGAAATTTTAGCAAGGAACTAGAATTACAAAGTAGCAGATAAACATACTTATACAGAAATCTATAATTGGCTATTTTTTTAAATAACCTACTTTGATTCAAAGAACATCCCCCAAATATGAGGGTATTGAGACAAAAATTTAATACTTGTAAAGCCTAAAAACTATGTAAAATACTTTGCGATTGATCAACACATACACATTACATAGAAAAAAAAATATTTTGGGACTCGACTGCTATCAGTGTGAGTGTCTGTATGATATTTATTTTGTTGTATTGTAGACCAAAATAACAGTAACAACGCAAACTTAAAACTTATAAGTCGCAATTGTATGGATTTCTAATGCTGTTTTGTTTTGCAAATGTATAACCTCTGACTCTCATACATTTTGTACGGAATAAATTTGGCTAGTCAATATACTTTCACAGTGGATTTGGACCCTGTGTTATGCATACAAAGCACACAATTTGCTAATCGAATTCTTTAATTCACCTTTAATACCAGTTAAGTTTTACATTCTGTTTATTGTTCAAGTGGAGTTACGGGACTTTTTTGAGATTATATCTATTATTCCTCAGGCAAACGAGCAAGCCAGAGACATGGTTAGTAACTCATGGTCGCTTGCAACCCTGAAGTTGCAAAGAGTATTGCCGTATTTAGAAAGGGAGAGGAGGAAGTAATTCTCAATCATCCTGATACAAACCAAAAAGTTATGTCACGACTGTTTTCTGTGAGGCCGTGGCATAACTCCGGCCGAATCGTTCCGAAGTTTAAAAATCCTTCGGATATACGTACAAATAATTTCGAAAATTTTAAAACACACTGGTACTTGGCGGAACCTGCACCCTCCGGATCGGAAGGCAACAGTTCACATCAATGAGCCACCGACTTCCCTTCCGACACCACCGAGGCCCTTCACGCCTTCGAATGCCAATGACGCCTCAAGGCGCCAGACACAATTTTCTATTGTGTTTGGATTCTCGGCGTTCAATTTATGAAAACGCTACTAAAATATATTTTGGCAAATCAGTTCAGTACCACGATTTTCATGAAATTGTGTTGCAGATCGGTAAGTTCGTTGGTGGCTCAATGGTGTGGACTGTTACCCTCCTACCGGGAGGGCTGTGGTTCAAATCCCGCCATGTACCAATATGTTTTCGAATTTCCGAAATTATATGTACGTTATCCGACGCTCTTACGGTGAAGGAAAACATCGTGAGGAAACCTACGCACGGCTGCGAAGAGATTCAAAGGTTGTGCGTGAAGTCGTCCAACCCGCACTGGACCCGCGTGGACGAGTAAGTCTTAAACACCCTTACGTGTAGGCTCATGCCTCTCGATGGGATGTTAAATGAGCTGATGATGATGACTATTAAAAAATATTTTGGCAAATCAGGTCACTACCAGTGGATTCTCATGAGAATGTGTTGCAGATTCCTGGTAAGACTGGGCGAGCTGAACCTCGAGAAAGACGATGAAGGCGCCACCCCCATTGACGTGCTCATCAAGGATAGGATCAAACACGAGAAGTACAACGCCACGGCATACACCAATGACATTGGCATCCTGGTTTTGGAGCAAGAAGTCACATTTACCAGTACGTTATTCTTATCTTTTTTATGTTATAGTGTAGGCACAGGCGGTAGAGCGTCAGTGGCTCAGTGGTGTGGACTGTCGCCTTCCTACCGGGAGGGCTGAGGTTCAAATCCCGACACGTACCAATGTATTTTCGAATTTTCGAAAATATATGTACGTCATCCGACGCTCTTACGGTGAAGGAAAACATCGTGAGGAAACCTTCATGCACGCCTGCGAAGAGATTCGAAGGTTGTGTGTGAAGTCGTCCAATCCGCACTGGGCCCGCGTGGACGACTAAGGCCTAATCACCCTATACGGGTAGGCTCGTGCCCCTCGGTGGGGACGTTAAATGAGCTGATGATGATGATGATGTAGGCACAGGACGGTCAAGACAACAACTGATAAGCAGTTATTATCCTCCACCAATGCCGCACTGCGCCCGAAACCCGCGACAACAGATGTTAGGTCTTTTATATCCGGTAATTTTACTACCTATGGTATGTGCTAAAAAAATATATTTTTTTTACAGATTTGATCAAGCCAATTTGCATCCCCAAAGACAGTGAACTGAGAGCCAGAAGCTTCGAGAACTACAACCCTATCATTGCTGGGTGGGGTGATACAGAATTCCGTAAGTCTTCGTGAAATGCATTATATACGAGTAGAAATAATGACATGATATTTAAAATTTTAGATCATGAGTAAACGATAAATACTAAATCTGCTGATCGTTATTCCTTTCTATCAAAATTTAAAGATAAATTGTAATTATAAAACCATTGACGACCCATTTGGTGTAATGGTAAAAAAGTCGACTACTACACCAAGGGTTCTAGGTTGCGATCCCCGGGCAGTACAAACATTTGTGTGCATGACTATGCCAGTTTGTATTGGTCTGGGTGTTTCTATGTATTATATGTACCTATGCATTTACAAAAAATAAATGTTTATCTGTAATTTGATATCCATAATACAAGTTGTATTACATTATACAAGTTTCATGCTTAACTTGGGGCTAGATTGCGCTGTGTGAATGACAGTGGATATTTATTTATTTATTAAACCTGATATTGATGGAGACCAATACAAATTAAGGAAAAACCGCTAATTTGTTAAACAAAATCATTAACCCAATCAACCCATTAAACGACCCCACCGAGGGACACGAACCTGTAATACCTGTAGTGTAGGAATACCTGTAAATTGTTCCCCATCGTCCTTCTGAGACACCATAAGTCGAAATTAGTTACCTTTCTCATACTACTATTTAACTCTTTAATTTCAAAATGGTTAACCTTTTAACTTCCGGGTTTCCACAATAGAAAATCTATTGTTTTTTTTTATTTCCGTCAGCGACGTTTAAAAGGATAAAAGCATATTAAATAAGAGTAATTAGCAATTGAATAAAAAATTTTCGACGCATGACTCCAAAATGTCCTTCTACAGGTGGTCCATCGGCGGCACACCTGCAAGCCTTACAGCTGCCTGTTGTAGGCAACGACTTCTGTGCACAAGCGTACACAGCATACAAGGCGCAGAAGATCGACGAGAGGGTGCTGTGCGCTGGGTACAAGAAAGGAGGCCGGGACGCTTGTCAAGGAGACAGTGGAGGACCACTTATGCAGCCTATAGTAAGTCGTTTCAGCAATAATACTCGTACTGTTTGACGACCCATTTGGTGTTGCGGTTGAGACGTCGGCTGCAACACCTAGGGTTCCGGGTTCGATACGGGCAGTACAAACATTTGTGTGCATGAATGTCCGTTTGTAATGGTCTGAGTGTTTTCTATGCATAATATGTATGTATTTACAAAACAAAATTGTATAAGTATATTCATCCGTTGTTTAGTATCCATAATACAGGCTTCACGCTTAACTTGGGGCTAGATGGCGCTGTGTGAATGTCAGTGGATATTTATTTATTATATATAAATATTACATAATACATCTAAGACAGTGTGAATTCATAGTCATCTGAAGGTCACGCGCCTACCCGTAGAGGGTGTATAGGCTTTAGTCATCGCACAACTTATGAATCTCTTCGCAGGCGTGCGCAGGTTTCCTCGCGATGTTTTCCTTCTCCGTAAGAGTGTCGGATAAACATTTATAATTTCGAAATTCGAAAACACATTGGTCGGGATATGAACCTGCGCCCTGCCGATCGAAAGGCGACAATCTACACCACTTTGAACAAACACTACATTGTCATATTTATTTCCAGTGGAACGAAAAGGACTACACGACACACTTCTACTAAATAGGAGTGGTGTCATACGGAAAGAAATGCGCTGAAGCTGGTTTCCCAGGAGTCTACACCAGGGTCACGCACTTTGTACCCTGGCTGGAAGAGAAGGTTCTGGGGCGCGCCAATGTTTAACCAAAATCTTACCGTATAGACTAAAGTATTTACATGACGTATTTTGATGACATCATCATTTTTTAAATTATGACTGTATGTTGTCTTAATTTAAACAAACTAAGAAATAAATAGTAATGAAACATAATGAAAAAGTAACAAAGTGCGAAATGTATTTCATACAATTAATTTGACATGGAACTATTAGATTCAATTAGATTTATAACACACATTAATATATCATAGATGATCAAGGCATTTAAGAATATGTAGTATACGAGTATAACTATGTGAATTACTATTGTACAAGGATTAAATACAATTCTAACATTTTTTTTAATTTCATATGTTACTTGTAAAGAGCAAAACATGTTTGAAATTAATCTATTGAACGTTATAAATTTTTCAACGATCGTTGTCTTACAGTCATCTTGCGTCCAGCGGTCATCATTTAAACAAAATACAATAATTTCCATGTTGGATTCTCTTTAAAGGAAAGTAAACTAATAAATTGCCCAGTCCTGTAGTGCCCAGAAAGACATCTGCTCCATTGTGAGCGCAGTGTACTTTGATTTAATAATGGCACAATTTTTTTATTCTCTAGGATGATGTACATAATAACTAAATAATTAGCATTTGGTATATTGTAATAATTGTTAGGATGTTATAATATACATATAATGATGACATTAATATTTTTACAACCATGACATAACAAAAGACTACGAGCTTTTCTTGTCGCAAATAGTGTTAGTCTCATAATCAATTTAAATTTCTAATTTAAAGTTAAATATAATGCTCACAATGATATTAGACTCAAGTTATAAGAAATCTCACTCTAGGTAATTTTTATGATGGCGATTCTCATTGTATTCTATTTAATATTTTTTTATTGTTATAATTGTTTTGTGACACAAATGTTTAGTTCTAATTAGTTGTTAAGCACCAGTGATTTTGTATTTCTTTACAATAAATTATTTAACTCTTATTATAATTTGGTTTTTCTTCAACGTTTGAGACAAATCAGGGAAATTCAACAAGTTCACCAGCATCTATTCCAAACACGTTTCTTCGTGATTTAATTAATGTCAATTAAAATAAGGAAGTGAAAACCACCACTTGATTTTCAACTTTATTCACAAACTGATAAGAGCTTTAATAAGATACCTATATCGTTTCCCAAGATAATAATTGATAGAAAAGATAATAATACCGTGCATATTATAATACTTTGATTTCAGTTCTATTTTAATAATAAGCGCATTCACACTAAATTAAAATAGTCCGGTGCCAAAAACACTAACATTTTCAAAATAGTAATCAAGTGTTTTTACTTAATAGTGGTGACATAATAGTTTTTTAAAAGGTTATTATAATACTGAATATTTATTAGAAAATGTATAAAGGTTAATTTTTAGAAGCAAGATAAATTTTGTGAAAATGACTTTTATACACCAAGTGCCAGGTGAGTTCTAATTATAATTATTTTTATTGTGTTTAAATCATTTAACGGTGCAGTTGCAACGATGGTCAATCAATCTACGGATTATATGACCAAGTAAGACTTTTTCCAAAATATATAATGCTAAAACCTTTTTTAACTACATTATACATATTTTTGTCCAAATGGATGAACAAATATTCAATACATTCAATCACACACCATTATATTGTCCAATAAAATATTTTACTCGTATTACAACAAAGTGCTTAGTAGGCAATGGGCAGGGCACATAGCCGAAGAACCGATGGCCGTTGGGGCCGAAAGGTCCTCGAATGGAGGCCGCGTACCGGCAAGCGCGCGCGGGACGGCCACCCACAAGATGAACAGATGACCTAGGGAAGGTTGCGGATTGCCGTTGGATGCAGATGGCTTCCGACCGTTTGGAGTAGAAGTTATTGGGGAGGCCTATGTTAAGCAGTGGACATCATGTGGCTGATGTGATGATGATGATGAAGTGCATAGTTTGCAAGTACATTAAGTACCTATTTAATATAATATTTTAAAACCTATGCAAGAAATAATATATACAAACAAGTGGATAAACCTATATAATGCAATTTGTTAACCTATTTTAAAGTATTTTTACCTTTTTAAAGTTGAAAAAAACAGCTGCAATGGATTGAAATATTGCCTGACCTTCGAGAGTCTATCGATCTTTAGGCTCAACAAACGCCCTATACGGGTAGGCTCGTGCCCCTCGGTGGGGACGATGAAACAATATTGAGGTTTGCCGATTAGTGGACACCAAACAAATCAAGACCAAATGAAAAACCATTAGGAATTAAATGAAATTAATTCCGTCCTTCCGAAAAAAGACACACCTGTGTGTTTGCTGCGGTTAACATTACTAGAATCGCGTCACCCCATTCAGACATCATTGCCTTGGACAGAGTCCATTTTTTCAGTTCATGAAAAATGTATTGCACGCGGATCAAAGCCGCCGATGACGCGGCAGACATTTTATCAGATTGATCATTATCAATCTTAAATTAGCAAACAATTTGCAAAGTAATATAGTCATCATAAGTTCATTAAACGTCCCCGCCGAGGGCAAGAGCCTACCCGTATAGGGTGATTAGGCCTTAGTCGTCCACGCGGGCCCAGTGCGGGCTGGACAACTTCACGCAACCTTCGAATCTCTTCGCAGGCGTGCATGAAGGTTTCCTCACGATGTTTTCCTTCACCGTAAGAGCGTCGGATAACGTACATATATTTTCGAAAATTTGAAAACACATTGGTACGTGTCGGGTTTTGAACCTCAGCCCTCCCGGTAGGAAGGCGACAGTTCACACCATTGAGCCACCGACGCTCTTTTCATAGTGCGATACTAATATACATATCAGATAAATGAAAGATGTGATATTTGAAACATGAAAGTAACGTCTATAAATCAATTGACCACAGACATCTCGGTTGTATTGTCATATCTATGCAATTGACTGTCCCAAAAAACCTCGTGAGGATTAAGCAGTCTCGTACATCTGTACTTTCGTTTCGCTATATTGTTTACATACGACCACATAAATACATCAAAAATAATAAAAATACATGTAGAAGGAAGAGTCGAAGGAGAAGGAAGGCCCGGTGGACCGACGACTTCAGAAAAAATGCTCGTTAAGGCTGGATGAGAATAATGGACCGGGTACC
>PQWD01013217.1:0-73582 GCA_019425675.1 Leucinodes orbonalis
GAGATAAAGGATTCGTAAACAAATATATTTTTGTGCCGTAGCGAATTGAGACGATGGTCTTGGGCAAACGAGGCCAAATTGTTTTTAAAAGATCTGTCAGTACGTTTGACTGAGGGCTACAGGGACTCCAGAGCGGCAGCTTCCTTGTCAAGAATAGCATGCTATTCAGCGCGGGAATGCTGCGTGTTTTGGGAAACCCTGCTCGGTCAGACGTACTTTCGATTTTTGTTAATATATATTATATTTCATTTAGTATTTATATTTCAATATTAATTAATTTTGTTACTAAGATTTTTATAATAAATTATTTTCCATAATAACAAAAAGAAAGTTAATATGTGCATATACCTACCTATCAAGATTTAATAAAATTATATGCGTATCTTTCTGTCCAAAAAGGTCTCTGCCTCAGCATTGGCTGCTTGCATGTTGGGATTCAACACACGGCAGCGTTGATTTTCCTGTAGGACCTTGGTGACGACGAGCCCAAACTGGAATCAAACTATGCAATTAAAATTAGTACTATAAACCCATTTCACTACATAAAATACATATATAGTATAATACATACATACAATAACTGTAATTTATGAATATTATTTTACTTAAAAAAATCTAGGCAATAATATGTATATAAATAATGGCATATATAACAGTACATATAAATATAATTTTTGTTACATACCAATACACAAAGTTAACATACAGAGTTAATAATTTTCATATAATAAAATTAGTACCTTTAAGATGTGGGCTGTACAGCGGTGCGGGTTGCATTTGCAGGGATAGTCTTGCAAAACCAGAACCACAAAACTGTGTGTGGCGGTGTCAAAATCAACTGTCAAATTCGAAACATAAACAAAAAGTTTACAATGTTGAATGTTCATTTACCTCACATGTGCAGAAGAAAAATGTGTTATTTAAAAATTACAGACTTTATATTTAATAGATATAAATAATCTTGTTTAAATAATTTTAAAATATAGTCATACTGTGTTCTAATGTATTCCATACTCAAGTATCAGAGGTATACGTCGAAACAAGATGAATACTTGAATTTCACCGAACAATAGGGTAAAACTGTCCATTTGCCAAGAACCCGTTTATTATTTTATATTTTTAAATAGTCTCATAGTTTAGGCATGGATATTTAGTTAAACTGTCACAGGCCACTGCTGAATATAGGTCTCTCTCATTCTGCGTGAGATATCCTGATCCTCTGCTGTTTTAACCATTCTTCACCAGTGAGTGGCCTGTAACTGCAACTTCACAAGTTATCGGGTTAGAGGACGTCCTGCTCGACGCTCTCTACTCCAGAACTCCAATTGACATCAGTTTTGCGATGTTACCAGCCGCTTCAATTTGCTGGTCCGACGTACAAATGAAGCCAAATAATTTTGTGCCTTAAGTTCTATGTACTATTTCATATTTTTTATAGGTTTCCTTTAGTTATCCCTCGGAATCGAAACCATAGCCACTCTAGCTGTCGTAAGTATCCCCAGCTGAGTTATCTGTTGAGGATGCTTTTTATTTCTGGAACGCATCGCGACTAACAGCTCGACGGCTTTCATCTTGTAAACGTTATTAATCGACACCGCTCCCGTACACACACGTCCTCTCACTAAGACACAACACTTTGACCACATGTTTCAGTTCCACGTTATACATTGCGCAGCAACAACGAAGGTTCGGTTAACAATTGCGGAATTGAAGACGCAATGTTACCAACACAGTGGGAAACGTCAACCGGGTATTGCATCCGTTGACTGATTATACCGCAAAATGTTTATGTTCGCGGGCTTTGTTCGTTCAAAAACACAATCAGTCATGTTCAGACAAAACGAGCTCGGAAACCATTGTCGCGAGTTCACAACGTTCAGTACAAACCACTGACTGGATGATTGTGAATTATTCATGGATATAAGTCAGTGTCGTTTTTAATAAGCGGCTCTCGTGAGAACTTTAATGGGAAGTGATGTTATTAGGCACATTTTGACATTGTACTAATTTTGTCACGGTCTCAAAGCGAAGGGCTGAATGAGGCCCTTTGAACTCTACAACTAGATATTAATAAGTTTTTTAAACACCTCTATTAGGAAAAGCCCATTATGAGCCGTTTTGAGCTTTTGGGCGGAACACTAAAATATTCCGGAAATTTGTGATGATTTGGTAAATTACGTTCATCATAATCAGCCTAGTCCTGTCCATCACGTTTACTGATTTTTACACATTAGACACTAGGTGGTAGATTCGATACTGAGTCGTCTAGGTAGGGTGCCACCGCAGTGACAGATATCGTCCCGTAACACAGGAGTGTTCTGCACTTTTGTGTTTCGGGATGAGGGCACTGTAGCTTGTAAAAGTCCGGGATAAGAGACATAACATCGTTTCTTGGGTGACGGGCGCAGTGCGGCATTGATGGAGGATAATAACTGTCTATCAGTTGTTAGTCTCCTTCAATGCCGCTCTGTCATGGTTAGGCGTATCACTTACCATTAGGTGAGCGTCCTGACCGTCCTATACACCTATAACATAAAAAATAACCATCTAGCATCTATCAAGCACCTTAAATCGTATTGCAGGGTGCAAGGCCTTTCCAAACACTATGGCTAAAGAGATATGGGGTCAAATTCTACCACATGAGTTCAATCCTACAACTCTGGTTGGACCCACTATTTATTCGTATCCCAATATTAATAATAACAGTTCAATGGTGTGCACTGTTGCCCTCTTACCGGCAAGGCTGAGGTTCAAATCCTGCCACGTTCCAATGTGTTTTCGAATTTCCTTATCCGAATAAGTTATCCGACGCACTTACGGTGAAGGAAAACATTGTGAGGAAACCTTCACGCACATCTGGGAAGAGATTCAAAGGTTGTGCGTAAAGTCGTCCAATCCGCACTGGGCCGCGTGGACAATTATGGCCTAATCACCCTAAAACGTGTAGGCTCGTGCCCCTCAGACGTTTAAAGAGCTGATGATGACATATTAACTAAGACTTACTACCTAGAGTATCCTGTAAAATTCAAATATAAATTCACTATTTTCATCATAAATGAAAAGATATTCAAGCTCAGTTTCAATTAATTGTAATACATCCATGGTTCGAATTCAATAATTAGAAACAAATGCAATCAGAATCCCAGTGATAGCACTGGTACCTTATATTTGATGAACAGTCTTAATACTCCCGATTTGACTTACATCAAACTCCGGCTGACCCTATCAGAGTTGGCTCCTTTAATTATCAACTCCGTCCCCATGATCCTTAACCAATAAAACTATTCACTCGAACACCAAGTGCACACAACCACAGCTATCAAAGTAAACACTAATAGAATCGACTTAGCATCTGCCGGCTCTAATGACACCAATCAATTCCGCGCGGTGCGCTTTCAATATTCCTTCATCTAGGATTTTTCTCCGGTCTCGTTCGTTTTTACATCGCTCTCGACGGTGAATTTATCGCTCAATTAGTCTTGTTTAATAGCCGCCTGCCGGCCTGATGTCTGCTTCTCGCGCCTCTGAGGGTTGGCAAGCGATTTTTTGGTATCTTTTTTTCAAGGATGGTTTTCAATGGTGTTGAGATTCCGCCAGGGTTACTGCGATAGCCTTGGGGCAAAGGTTAACTGACTTTGATCTTGCGTAAATAATAAATACATTGACAGTACAATCTTTTGTGACCACTGCTGAATGTAGGCTTTTCATAAATTATTATTATAATTATAAAGCTGTAGGTATCGTTTATAACAGCTACGAGTAAACTTTAAACATTTATATACCAACCTATACAAAAATCGATAACGATTTGAATCAAAATCAATTTGAAGGATTTCATCGCACATAATAAAAATATATTTAATTATTTTTTTAAATTTAATTAAGTATGTACAAGTATATTATTATCCCGACGTTTCGGTAACATTGGAGTTACCGTCAAGGGCAGTCTGGGATGTTTCATTAAAATTGAATTTGATTCAATGTTTGCGAAAACTTAAGACGATATAATCGATCACGCTGTTTAACTAATCACTTAATTATACAGCCTTTAAAACTAATCACGGGCTTACTAAAACAAATCTGTTTATCGACAACCCTGGCGATTTCAAAGACGCAGAGAAATGGGATTAAATTAATTGTCGCATCAGTCAGGAGGGCGTCGGGGTGTTTTTTATTAGACGAGTGCACCCTCCCCCGCCCCGCACCCGGCACCCGTGACGCCCAGAGTAAATCACTTGGATTGCAGTATACGAACGTTTTGGATATGGCATTTCATAAAAAAGTGCCTCTCTGGAGTTAGATTTAGTTCGCTGCGTAACCGGGGGGTCGTAGGTTTGAGTCTCAGATAAAAAATAAACTAACTAAATGCATAATCACGAAGAAATATCAACCAAAAAATGTCCGAGCCGCTTGACACATACGGTGACTTTTTATACTTATGACATTATATTATTCATTAAAATGTTGTTAAGGCATCATTAAAACGGTATAAAATCAAAAGCACGAGCATAATACTATGTCACCATGACATGTAGCGAGCGACATGATAATGAATGAAAAATCTGCCCAACTGACAGTATAGGCAGAATTTTGCCGTAGACACTTTTGAGTGAAATTTACATGTAGTCAGTTTATTGTTTATCAAAAGTTTGAGTACAACGAGAAAATTCCATAGTGTCTCTTTGTGCGATTTTATACCGTTCGTATCGACGACCCATTTGGTGTTGCGGTTGAGAGGTCGACTGCAACACCAAGGGTTCCGGGTTCCCCGGGCAGTCCAAACAGTTGTGTGCATGAACATGTCTGTTTGTAATGGTCTGGCTGTTTTCTATGTATAATATGTATGTATTTACAAAAAAAAAGTATATAAGTATGTTTATCCGTTGTTTAGTACCCATAATACAGGCTTCACGATTAACTTGGGGCTAGATGGCGCTATGTGAATGTCAGTGGATATTTATTTATTAGTTTAGTTAGGCCATTGCAGGATGCATCGCGTGATTGTCCGAAAACGGAGACGGTTCCGTGCTTCAGAGAGTACGTGAAGCCATTAGTCCTGGCTACACTCTAAGTCTATTCGTTAACACCAAGCCGCATTACAGAAAACAATATCAAATGCTGTCATCATGAGTAAGCGACACAACTTTTCTAAAATATCTACATATATTTTTATCTGGTTCTTGCTTCATGATCACTAGAAAGCAACAAAAGCTAATGTAATAAATCAATACAAAATACAAATAACTTATTTGCATATAAATAAAACGCTGCGTAGCACCTCCATTAAAACCTGTCTTCGTAGATCCACGGTGTCGCGCTCAGGCGATTTGTTCGCGCTTTGATCTTCGACGCGATTTATCGACATTATTTTTAACACGAGTACCCCATCACTAGCACAAGACTGATATATTCCGTGCACACGTCGAATGCGTATTTTGGTTTATGATAAAATCTAATTAAATAAATGAATATCCACTGGCATTCACACAGCGCCATCTAGCCTCATATGGGTATTAAACAACGCAAAGACAAACTTTACATCTTTGTCTTGGCAAGCGTAGCGTAGGACGCTCTCCGGCCCAATGGACCCACGACTTGCGAATGGTCGCCGCCGGAGGCTGGATGGGGAAAGCGGAGGACCGGGATATCTGGCGCAGAATGGGGAGACCTATCGCCAGCAGTGGACTGCGATAGGTTGAAGAGAGAGATGCTTATATTTGTTTTGTTAATACATACATTATGGGTCGTCAAATTGACCAAGTGCGAGTCCGACACGGCCAAAAAGGGTTCGCAGGGACAGGTAATATAAAATAAAATTATTACTATTTCCTATGGATACACCCACTTCATATTTATTACGAGAAAGTATTGGTTCACTAAGCGTCGGTTACTTAATGGTATGGATTGTTGCCATCTGATCTGGAGGGCGCAGGTTCAAATCTAGCAACGTAACAATGTCTTTAAGAATTTTCGAAATTCTGAAGTACGTTTACCCGACGCTTATACGGTGAAGGAAAACATCGTGAGGAAACCTGTGCACGCCTGCGAAGAGATTTAAAGGTTATGCGTGGAGTTGACTAATCCGCACTGGGCCCGCGTGGACGACTAAGGCCTATACTTCTATACGGGTAGGCTCGTGCCACTCGGTGGGCATGTTTAGTGGGCTGATGATGATGGCTTTTTATGTTTCCCTTAATATATAACGACACATTAATCTCCATATATCACTTATTGTTAAGTATCCTCCACATCACACAGAAATAAGTATAAGCCTTACATTTTGTGTTTACGTATTAACAAGGGCGAATCCAGATAAGGCGCCAGGGGGGGTCACATAGTAGTCAAGTTAAGAACTATAAAGTATTTTGTTAATGTATGTTAGTATAGAACTTAAAAATAGCTCAGGGTGGTCATGACCCCCATGACCCCCCAACTGGAGCCGCCGTTGCGTATTAATAAATCATGTATGTGCCACCGCTTGTAGGTTGTATAACAATTTACGATTCCTGTCGGCGTTGCAACCTCACGATCTAATTTGCAGTTTACAGAGGACACATGGTTCGTGAAGATAGCCAACATTTACCTTTGCAGATTTTTTATGTTTATGTGTACAGGACGGTCAAGACGCTCACCTGATGGTAAGTGATACGCCTGAGCATGACAGAGCGGCATTGAGGGAGACCAACATCTGAAAGTCAGTTATTCTCCGTCAATGCCTAAATGTCGAGACAACAGATGTTAGATCTCCTATACCCTGTAATTCACTAGCTTCAGTGCCCTCATTCCGAAACACAAAAGTGCATAGCACTTCTATTTCACGGGACATGCCGGATATTAAACTTCGTGGACCTACCTAGATAGGTACCAACAACGGCGGATGCAGGGCTAGGGTCATGGGGGTCATGACCCCCCTGAGCTAATTATAAGTACTATACTACGTACATTAACAAAATACCTTATAAGTTCTTTACTTGACTACTACTATGTGACCCCCCCTGGCGCCTAACCTGGATCCGCCCTTGGGTACCAACACCAACCTACCCAGACGACTCCGTATCGAGTCTACCACCTAGTGAAACCTTTTAGGTATGGAATATATGAAGGCTCAAAAGCGATCGGCTAATGCGATCGAATGACGTACAACTCAAGCAACTGTCGCTATGTCAGGCATTGAATGGGTGAGCGAAAAATATTATCTCGATTTCGTGCTTCGGATGGCAAGTAACTCAGGTCTTGGGTGCCTCCAGAGCTACTATGTCTGGGTTGTTAAAATCCACCAATACGGCCCAAACTCCCCATCGCCATGCCTTGTGGGAAGGCCCATGTCTGCATTGGGATGTCATAATAATAATGACAGTGCAATGATGTAAAAATGTATAGATTCGTGATATGCTCACACAACAATCGAAAAAAGTGTTCCGAATGCAGCGACATCATGAATACATATTTCGAATGAGCGAACATTTACCTAAACAAAAGCCAACAAACTGTAATCTCTTTGGCGTTCGTTTTTGAGGCACGGGTGGCGTAGCTACCTTTATATATACAGAATATAATTGTGACAGTGTAACGAGTACTCATGCTGAGTCGTCTAAGTAGGTACCACCGCAGTGTCAGATATCGCCCCGTGAAATAGGAGTGTTTTGCACTCATTGTGTTTCGGATAAGTGCACTGAAGCTAGTGAAATTTATGGGTATTTCGGGTGATGGGTGCAGAGTAGTGTTGACGAAAAATAATGACTACCTATTGTTATTAATTTCCTTCAACTGTCTGTTATGGTCCGGCGTATCAGTTACCACCGGGTGAACAACCACTAAATGTGTTAAAAAACAATAGTCTTTATTTTCATGGATGCATGTATGAAAATCATTTGTATCTCTAATGGGCAGACAGATTTTCAATACAAGAGATGGGGCAAGCGCGTTTAAAGTGCGACAAATGTTGAGAGGAGAGAAAAATGAGTTTACGCTCTGTGAGACGAGTCGACGCACGAATATTAGAGAAATTACGTTTTTTTTCCAAAATCCATCCTGTGCAATTGTAACATACCATCATCGCAATGAATCAGTAAATTTCCAAGAAATATAATAACTTTTTACAGGTAAGAACCGAAAACAAATTGCGACACTGGGACTGCCTATAAACTTGGCGCTTGTCCAGTCTAATTGTATATTCGGATGTATGTGGGCAGAGGCTTTCATCCCGTCCACTTCATTTTACAAAAAATAAGTTTTCACTTCACATAAATCCCTTACATGTTAACAACCAAATAAAACTCTCAAGTTTATTTGATAGTTTTATACAAAACGTGCTAACTGTTCTATCATGCAGTAACGTTCGAAGGTTTCGTCACAGGCACTCGTGTACGCACGGACTTCGCATATAAAGGGCTGAATATGTCATTGGTCCGCCTAATGAACTATTTGAATGTAGGGCTTATTGGCCGCGAGCGAATAAAGAAATAAATGTGAGTGCCGCGGTGTGCGCGCGCGCATCGTAATCTGTTGTTTAGTGTTTCATGTATAGTCCGCGTTTCGCGGCCATAATACGTTATTGTTGGAAATCAAATAAATGTATTTATTTGAAAACAGAATGTGAACAATATCACAAGTATTAAAGTAAGTTAACGTTACTATTTGATGGTGTTGGTTTTTTTATTTTTAATAACTTTACCCTTAAACTCCTGGTGGATAAGACGTGATCTAAGATGGAGTGAGCTTGCCCAGAAGCCTATTGACTGGTTCATGACTACTTCATGAAATAAAACTTGGTTAAACCTAATTTTACTTACATATTATCTGCTTCTCAAAAGGATTGGAGGTTATTTGTGAGAATTAAAGTTACTGACATTGCTTGCAAGTGGCAGTGGGCCGGTCACGTATAACGCACTACCGATGGCCGTTGAAGCAGATAAGTTCTGGAGTTGAGACCACGTTTTGACAAGGATAAGATGCCCTCCAGCCCGACGAGCCGACGTCTTTAGTGAAGACTGGATAAGGAAAGCTTAAGACCAGGATATCTGGCGCAGAATAGGCAAGACCTATGTCAAGCAGCGGATTGTGATAGATTGAAGGGAGATAATGAAAGTCGACCGGAGTCAGCTAGTGTAGGATAAATAATTGATCGAAGCACGGACTATATGCACGGCGCCGGTAGCGCGAACTAGGCTTCACGTTTGATTGAATGTGAAAATTATACGGCGCGGACGCGTCGCGACGTACGGGCGCGGTGCTGTGTGAACCGTCCTTACTGACGCCACTGCTCTTCTACATTTTGTTATTTTTTTATCATCAGCTCATTAAACGTCCACACCGAGGGGCATGAGCCTACCCGTAAAGGGTGCAAAGGTTTAGTCGTCCACGCGAGGCCAGTGCGGATTGTCCGTCTTCACGCACAACCTTTGAATCTCTTCGCAGCTATGCGCAGGTTTTCTCACAATGTTTGCCGTTGGATAACGTACATATAAATTTGGAAATTTGAAACATAGGTACGTGGAGGGATTTGAACCTGCACCATCCAGATCGGAAGGCAACAGTCCACACCATTGAGCCACCAATTCTCTGTTATACTATGAGTCAAACGAATGTTACAGGTTGTTACGAACTTTTTGGTCAATATCGGCTAGCACTATGCTGACCAAAGAATGATTATTTGCATTTAGCAAGACTTACTTGGCAAATACAAAATCAGCACATTGCACTACCTTTCTCAAGTTTGCTGTGAATTTTTATTGCTTGAGCAATTCACCCATAGACACATAAGCTCTATTTGCTTCTGAAGCTCCACACTTGAACTTGTACTTAGTAGCTGCTTTCTTGTTTTGCATCACCCTAATCGCATCCGTAAGCCAGGGTGATGGTTGATGCTTTACCTTTACTGGTCTAAGAGGTGCGTGAGGATCGTGCAGTTTCATGTTTGTTTTTTTTTATGTTTTATGTGTACTGGACATTCAGGACGCTCACCTGATGGTAAGTGATACGTCTACCCATGAGAGATCGGCATTGAAGGAGACCAACAACAGATAGACAGTTATTATCCTCCATCAATGCCGCACTGCGCCCGACTCCCGAGACGAAAGATGTTAGGTCTCTCAGTGCCCAGTAATTTCACAAGCTACAGCGCCCTCATCCCGGAACACAAAAGTGCATAGACCTCCTGTTTGACGGGATAATATCTGGCACTGCGGTGGTACCTACCTAGACGATTCAGTATCAAGTCTACTACCTAGTGGTAGATATTGGTATTAAAAAGCTCTATTTGATCTTCAACTGATGTAAGCTGTATAGGCTAATCGCAGCTATTATTGTGAGACAGTGCGAAGCTCTCATAAGACCCATGTTCATCAGGAACTTTGATCTCTACGCATCGAACGTTAGGCCTTTAATCTTGACCCTCACCTAAAATGTCTTCCAATAAAAATCTTTTTAATTGGTAGCAAAGTGAGTTTCTTCTCTTGGATTTAGTCTCATAAGTCCAAGATATAAAGTTCGAGTCTCTCTGGCAATTTCGGCTAACGTAATCCGAGAAGCAGTCGGCGCGTGTTACAAACAGAATTGTGGAATGACCTCAGCCACAGAAACTGCGCTTTAATTGCACTTTTATGAACTACTTTTGATTCGGCATCGAGTTACGGTCTGTGGTTGCACACTACCTTGTTATTCCACTTCTTTAAATGATATTCGTTTTGGCAGCATTTATTGTCTAACTTAAACTAACTTAACTTTACACTGATTAGCCTGTAATACGGGTACAAAACAACTGACAAACATATTTATATCCTTTTTTTGTAAATAAATGCTCATTATACATAGAAACACCAAGATCAATACAAACAGACATGTCCATGCACACAAATGTTTGTTCTGACTGGGGATCGACCCCGGAACCCCGGTACTACTACTCAAAATTAGTCATTATGATTTATTTTTCGAACTGACTACTGCTGTTGGCCTGAAGTTGTACTTCACCGGGCAATTGGCGTACGCAGATGGCTCTCAGCCTTAAAAATCATCCAAAAGAAGAAAATTATTTTTTAATTTCTTCAAAAATTTTCACATAGTGTGTTCAGCTGTATTTGTCGCCAGACATTGCTAAACACCCGCCCAGTTTATGGCCAAAATAAACGCGTCAATCCGACGCGACGTTAATTTATTTTATTGGTATTTAAATCGTTAATTTACAACTGTTTACGGCATGTTACGTGGACTGACGCTGGCTTCGAGCCTGGCTTATATTAAGAACCCGCATTTGTAACTCCTTGATTTAGTTTTATATTCTCAGGAACAAACGTACATATAGCTTTGGTATTATTTTTATAACTTATTTTAAGAGGTTTGCGAATATTATAAAATTTAATAGTGAGGGAAGTCCTTAATCCAATAGTGGATATTATGCAATTAGTACTTATTACTATTCAAATAAAAAACCCAAACCAATTTAACCAGCCATGTTTTTGCACGAGTTTGTTCTGCTTGGGGTCAATCCCCAAACCCGGATTCTTTAATACCTACAGTAGCTGACTTCTCAACAATTACACCAATTGATCAAGTACGGCTCCCCTTCATGTTCAAGACGTCATCAGTGTTGAAGGAAACCAATGATTGTCGTTACTTCGTTAGTGATTTATTTTCCGTCAACACTGCACTGTGCTCGTTACTTTAAATGTTAAGTCTACATGGTAGACTCAATACTGAGATGTCTAGGTAGGTTCAACCACAGTGCCAGATATCGTCCTGTGAAACAGGAGTGCTATGCACTTTAGTATTTCGGGATGAGGGCACTGTAGCTAGTGATATTACCCGGTATAAGAGAACTAAAATCTGTCGTCTCGGGTGAAGGGCGCAGTGCGGTATTAATGGAGGAAAATAACTGTCATCAGTTGTTGGCCTCCTTCAATTCGCTTTGTCATGGTTAGGCGTACCTACTTACCATCGGGTGAGCGTCATGACCGTTTTGTGCACTTATAACATAAAAAGTCTCCTTTTTCCAGTCATTACAGAGTATCTTCAATGTATCGCAGTCCACTGCTGGACACAGATCTCCCCCATTTTGTGCCAGATATCCCGGTCCTCCGCTTTCCTCATCCAGCCTCCACCAGCGACCTTTCGCAAGTCGTCGGTCCCTCGGTCCGGGCGTCCTACGCTACGCTTGCCAGGACGCGATCTTCACTCCAGAACTCGTCTGCTCCAACGGAGTATATAATCATAAATGGTGCCTATATTTGATTTTATTGAGTACCTAAATAAAATTGATAACTGATTGTTATCCCACAACAGACACTCATTGCACAGACATTCCAAATCGAAACATTTATCTGTTGAACAGTCGTAAAATACTCGACTTAACAATATCTGGATTGTACGATACGTATCTTTATTGTCGCCTACAGTAATAATTACGACCATAAAATATTCTTGTGATTACATTAAGGGCCACGCTTGCTGGTCTTGCAAAAATAAGGCAGGGTTCCCCACGAGGGATCAGTTTGAACTGGACGTGCAAAGTCATGTTAAGAGGGTAACACATTAAAAACAACCGGTAACGTTGATATTTACCGTGAAAAATCAATTTGAATTTGCATAAAAATTGAATTATTAAATTATATTCTGGGATATGTACTTGGAAATTTTTAACGCGCCAACTTAATGGCACTTACCGAATCAACAGTTAAATGTTATCGGATTTTATCTTGAATTTTATTGATTTAAATGATATGTTGAGGTCTGCCGGTGCTTTGACTCGTGTCTTGTAATTGAGTGTTAAGTCGGTTAATGACGTAGAATGTGCAAATTGTCTTGTTTTCTGTGTTAACGCCGAAATCTTACGAGACGTCTTTTTAATGAGGGCTATGTCATGAAATGTCAATCTGGGAAATTATATATTGTAATTTGGTAGGGGACCAACAAAGTGCCTGTCCTAGTACTTTTCCGAAGTAATTTTAAGACACGTTTAACAATTGTTACGCATTCATAAAGGTTGAATCATTGTATAAAGATTATTTTTTTCGAAAATGTTGGCCTAACGAGCCAGATTACGACTGATAGGAAATGATTTAAAGATTTGACATCGAGCCACAGTGTTTCAAATGATTTCAGAAGAGTACACGAATAAATCACACTCATGATAATTTATTGTTGAAAGGTATCGCGAATGGAAACATCTTATGGACTGTTATATTATATTACAGTTTTCGAAAAAAGTACTAAGATTAGGAATACTAAGGACTAAATTTAGTACACGGATAAGAGAAGCTACTCTTAAAGGAACCATTATTATTTAATATGGTATTTATGATGAGAATAAAAAAAAGATCTTAGTATTTCTAGGAGTCAATTTATTTACGACCCATTTTGTGTAGCGGTTGAGACGTTGACTATTCACCACGGGTTCCGGGTTCGATCCCCGGGCAGTACAAACATTTGTGTGCATGAAAATGTCTGTTTGTAATGGGCTCGGTGTTTTCTTTTCTATGTATAATATGTATGTATTTACAAAAAAATATGTATGTAAGTATGTTTATCCGTTGTTATGTACCCATAATACAGGCTTCACGCTTAACTTGGGACTAGATGGCGCTGTGTGAATGTCACTGGATATTTGTTTATGACACAAGTTGAACCGCGTTATTCAAAAAATTGGCCAACCGTGAGTCGGAATCGCCCGTGGAGGGTTTTGCAGCAGCCAGTTACATAAAATAAAGTAATTTTTATTTACTTAGGCACCTACTACAGCTTTAATATGAAAAATAGTGGTTCACCGATAATGACGTATAAAAAAACTACCCATCAGAATTCGTTCAAACTAAATTTCGTTGTTAGATTTTATGGTAATAAAAAAATGATGTACATCATTTTTTTTTATTTTATCAACCCCATAGTTTAAAAATTATAGGGGGGGGACACAATTAAAAAAAAAGGATTAGATACCTCAATACCATTTTTAAAGATCTACACATTGATATCCCATACGTGGGGATACGTTAAAAAAAAATTTTTGAGTTTCAGTTTAATGTATGGGGAACCCCAAAATATATTTCTTTTAAGTTTCTTATTAAAACATAATAGCGGTTCACAGATTACATATACGTACAAAGTTTGAATAGTGTAGTGCTCATAGTTTCGGAGAAAAAGGGGTTGTGTTATTCGGACGGACGGACAGACAGACAGACTTGACGAATCTATAAGGGTCCCGTTTTTTGCTATTTGGCTACGGAACCCTAATAACCAGGCATTTAGATTATTTGAACTGTATTACGAATATTATTATCTAACAGTGTAAACTTACCACTATACAATGTCTACAAAGTTTACAGGTCAGGAGCGAACATAGGTAATGCCCACAGATTTCCCAATACAGGAGATGGGGCAAACCGCGTTTAAAGTGCGACAAATGTAAGCTCAACGAGCATACACTGGCTGCCAGTTTACGTTCTGTGAGACGAGTCAAGACGCACGAATAATAGAAGAAATTACCGTTTTTTTCCAAAATGCCATCCTGTGCAATTGTAACATGCCATCATCGCAATGAATCAGTAAATTTACCAAGAAATATAATAACTTTTCACAGGTAAGAACCAAAAAGAAATTGCGACACTGGGACTGCCTATAAACTTGGCGGCTTGTCCAGTCTAATTGTATATTCGGATGTCTGTGGTAATGCCAGTATTGTTGCACATTTGTATGCACCGGGAGCGCAGTGCAACAGTGGAGTCTATGCGCTTGTATTGAATTTAGATGTAATTGCATGTTGCTTCATAGTTGCAGACGGCAATGGCTTTATAATATGTGGAATATGTATTTATATTTAGAGATTTGTACTTGGGAACTCATCATCATCATCATCAGCTCATTAAACGTCCCCACCGAGGGGCACGAGCCTACCCGTATAGGGTGATTAGGCCTTAGTCGTCCACGCGGGCCCAGAGCGGATTGGACGACTTCACACACAACCTTCGAAACTCTTCGCAGGCGTGCATGAAGGTTTCCTCACGATGTTTTCCTTCACCGTAAGAGCGTCGGATAACGTACATATATTTTTCGAAAATTCGAAAATACATAGGTACGTGTCGGGATTTGAACCTCAGCCCTCCCGGTAGGAAGGCGACAGTCCACACCACTGAGCCACCGACGCTCTTGGGAACTCATATCTTACTAAAGCATATTTTTTAATAACACCACACATTCAGACAGCGCCATCTAGACCCAAGTTAAGGCGTGTAGTTGGGGTCCTGAATAACGGATATATACTTATATTTAATTTTGGTTACCTATACTCATACATATTATACATAGGAACACCCAAACCATTACAAACAAACATGTGCATGACACAAATGTTTGTAATGCCCGGGGATAGAACCCGGTAATTTCACTAGTTACAGTGCCCTCATCCCGACACAGTAATGCAGAACACTTTTATTTCAAGGGATGATAACTGGCACTGCGGTGGTACCTACCTAGACAACTCAGTACCGATTCTACCACCTTTCTATTTTTCTTTTGTGTCTGGATTCCAGGCGGTGAATAGTTTAAAGTAACCGTTCATCTCCTCCTCATATTTTCTATACCGTCTCTCTCAATTTAAATCTTTCTTTTATTTTAAGTCCATGCTAAACAAACGTATTCCCACTTAAAAAGCCGGCAACGCATTTCTTTGCCCTCTGGTATTGCAAGTGTACATGGGCGACGGCGTTATTTGCCATCAGATGAGCCGCCTGCTCGTTTGCCCGCTATAACATAAAAAAAACCCTAAGCGTATCTAGTGGCGGATACGGTCGCAACACAATTAATTACATAAAGAAAGTCAACACAACTGATTTCCGTGTATAACTTAACCCTCCAATATCGCCATAGATATTCTACGCCGTAGGTGTTGCAAAACGTCGCCAATTAGCATTCAGCCGGCTCCTCGAGGCCGGTGGTCCCCACCATTGTCATTCCGGTCGCGACTGCGCATACTAAAGTGACAATTATAAATTAGCTCGGGCCGATTTTAAAATGCGCCAATGGTCAATGATGGCCACACGAGCGGTTACGGGTTAAACAGCTCTTAAAATTTCAATGAACGATTTTGTTTTGCCATTCGCGCCGAATGATTTGTGGTCGATTTGAATTTGGAATGGGAATTGGATGTCAGAGTAACTAGATATCAATGATGTAAAAAAGTATGGATTCGTGATATGCTCACAAAACAATCGAAAAAAGTGTTCGAATGCAGTGACAGCACACATACACATATTTCGAATTTCGAACACATTTACCTAAACAAAAGAGTACAAACTGTACTCTCTTCGGCGGTTCGTTTTTGAGGCACGGGTGACGTATCTACCTTTATATATACAGAATATCATTGCTAGATATTACGCGTATTTTTATTTTACTTTATTAAGTACACTCACCTTATAGAAAGCGATCTTCTTGCCCATGACTGCATAAGTAGTTTGTGAAAAATATATTGAATGAAAGCAAGCTCTAAATAGTCATAAAACAAAATTGTATGTACATAAATAAATAACTCAGACAATGCTATCGTCTAAGTAGCGCACAAACAGTATCGACATATTAAGCACGGTCCTAAGGGGAGCAAACTAACCCGTCAAATATATAATCCACTGACATTCACACATTTTATTTTTAAATTTTGACAAAATTGTTATTTATCGGTTCATTGGTGTGGACTGTTGCTTTCCGATCGAGGGTGTAGGTTCAAATCGCGCCACGTACCAATGCATTTTCATATCTTCGGAATTCTAAGTGCGTTTCATCCGACGCTCTTACGGTGTGAAAAACCTGCGCACACCTACAATTCTAAGGTTGTACGTGAAGTCGACCAATCCGCACTGGGCCCGCGTGGACGACTAAGGCCTGTACACCCTATAGGGGTAGGCTCGCGCCCCAGTGTTGCCACCTCAGTTTTGGAAAAAGAGCTTTTATAAAGGGAGAACTTAAAAAGAGGTTGAGCATCAAAAGATTTTCTATTCTAAATATGCTGAAATAATCATGTCAGGAAGCCGTTTTTTTAGAGCGTCTAAAAAATCGTCATTGAATGATGACGATTTTTTAGATGAAATAGCAAAAAAATACTTGTTAACATGTCGAATCTTCATAATTGGGTATTCAAGACAGTGAAAAAGAGCTAGATTGCTCTTTTCAGGCTAAATCGTTTAAAAAGGAGTTCACCGATGCTATTTTTTTTTTTTTTTTTTTTTTTTTTTTCGGAATGACTTATTGCTGTTGGCCGCAGGTGGCCTTCACAGCTTCACCGGACAATTGGCGAGCGCAGATGGCTCTCAGCCCAAAAATTTAAGCAACGGGCCTAGGGTGTCCAGAGTGGGACGCGAACTCGGCTTAGGGCGTTGCTGGGGAGGGCTAGGTAACCTAGTATACGTTTGGGGAGAAAACGACGGGCACGTGCCGGTATCGTGATAGGGACTGGTCGAACCTACAGGGATTCGCGGCGAAGGCCCCGCCGGCGGGGACGGAATCTCGGTCTTGATGTGTTGCGTGTGTTGAAGCAATTGTGATGCTTTACGCTTTTTGTCTGTCGCAATGGCAACAGTGATCGGATCATGACCGATGCTAAAAAGTGCTAGGTGGCAACACTGTCGTGTCCCTGAGTGGGTTCATATAATACGCTAATGATGATGATACAATAATCATGTTTACATTCTGTTTAAATGCCTCTAACAACGACAATTTTGAGTGTGCATGTCAAAGGCTTGCACAATGCGAATCTTATTATGCGACACATTTGGTGTCGCAGTTGAGAGGTCGACTGCAACACCAAGGGTTCCGGGTTCGATCCCCGGGCAGTACAAACATTTGTGTGCATGAACATGTCTGTTTGTAATGGTCTGAGTGTTTTCTATGTATAATATGTATGTATTTACAAAAAATATATATACGTATATTTATCCGTTGTTAGTACCCATAATACAGGCTTAATGCTTAACTTGGGGCTAGATGGCGCTGTGTGAATATCAGTGAATATTTATTAAATACATAAGATAATAAGTTTAGCTCTAAGCACACCTTTATAAATTGAACCAACACTTGGTCTTAGCCTACCTTTCAACAATTCAAACAATCAATTCCAAACGAAAATCAACGCATACGCTTTATTCGCTCGTCAAACCTTCGAATTGAAAGCGTAGTAATTTAACACACAATACCTGTAAAAGGGATTACTGAGCAAGTATTAGGGCCGGTTGCACAATAGCTATAAACTGTAATCTAACAGTTCGTATTCTGTCCAACCTGATAATCGAGTTGTGCTGACGTTTGGAGAATTTTTACCGCCCATCGGAAACGGACTTTGAATGAATGTTATTACATATTAATTCAATGTCCATTTCGATCGTTTTTAATTTGAAAGTTGATTTCAGATCACCCCGTGATCCAGAGATCGTGGGTTTATACGGTAATTTTACTAGCTACAGTGGCCTCATCCCGATACACAGAAGGCATAACACACAAGTTATAATGGGACAGATAGCTTCTTTGACCCACATACATTCTGCCTACATTTCGCCCAGAAAGATTGTATTTTTTTTTATTTTCGTATGTAATTTTTGTTAGATAACCTCCTTTATGTTTTATATTATAATTGAAGTGTTTCTTCTTACTCAATGAAAGTGTATGTGTATGTTTAGTGTCATTTTTACAATTTACGACGTAAACAAGTAAGACGATTCTGGTGTACGTCAAAAACTCGAATGAGTTTATGTTTACACCTGTTTGTTTATTGTAATTGTATTTTGTATGACTAAATAAATAAATAAAAACACCTGTTCCACGGGACGATATCTGGCACTGTGGTGGTATCTACCTAGACGACTCCGTATCGAGTCTACCGTCTAGTAATTATGAATATGAGTATAAAACAGAGAGAAAGAGAGTATTTATGATGTTATTTATTTCCTTTATTTTATATTATTCACCCCCTACTTTACCTAATGTAAATATTTAGTTATTTTAATTCTGACTGTTATCCCATTCCCCCTTTAACCAATTCTTTTGCCCCATGCGCGGAGCACTAACATAATATTAAAATAATTAATTACAAAATAATCTTAAACTAAAAAGAGTACGGACCATGAGTCTGTAGATGTAATTTTATCAAAAATAATAAAATAAAAATGAGTATGAAATATTTTTACACGTCATCTATCAGGGGCCTCGCAAAATATACGTACATCAAATTAAGGTCTTGCCCCGCCACTACTCACCATTATAACATTTATAACAAATCAATGACCTTTAACTTGCGGATTTCATAATTTGGCAACAATACTTTTAGTAAAGTAACTACTGCACGAACTCATTCGTGGAACGTGCAACCATTAGAATGAATGTCGCGTCCGCATCACAATACTCCACACTGTGTGGTCTTCTGGCCCAGTCCCCGCGGAAGGAGGTTTCGCAATGTTTCCTGACTTGCCTTATATGCGGACACACGGGTAAAACTCATATTAAATTAATAATAAATATCCACTAACATTCACACAGCGCCATCTAGCCCCCAAGTTAAGCGTGAAGTCTGTATTATGGGTACTAAACAACTGATAAACATACTTATATTTTTTTTTTGTAAACACATACATATAATATGTGCATAGAAAGCTCCCAGACCATTACAAACAGACATGTTCATGCACACAAATATTTGTACTGCCCGGGGATAGAACCCGGAAACCTTGGTGTTGCGGCCAACCACTCAACCGCAATACCAAATGGGTCCACTAATATTGGTATATAAATCTGTATATTCGAATGAAGTCGCGCGCAAAAACAAGTTTTTTATTGAATTGTTAACGCGAGCGAGACACACTTCCAAAGTTGTCAATGGTGTCCCTCCATGGCTCCCTATTTAAATTGACTAGTTTATATCTTAGCGTCGGAGGTTCACCGGTGTGGACTGTTGCCTTTCGATCTGGAGGGTGCAAGTCACAGACATCTGAATATACAATTAGACTGGACAAGCCGCCAAGTTTATAGGCAGTCCCAGTGTCGCAATTTCTTTTCGATTTTTTACCTGTGAAAAGTTATTATATTTCTTGGTAAATTTACTGATTCATTGCGATGATGGCATGTTACAATTGCACAGGATGGCATTTTGGGAAAAAACGATAATTTCTTCTAATATTCGTGCGTCTTGACTCGTCTCACAGAGCGTAAACTGGCAGCCAGTGTATGCTCGTTGAGCTTACATTTGTCGCACTTAAAAATGCGGCTTGCCCCATCTCCTGTATTGGGAAATCTGTGGTGCAAGTTCAAGACCCGCCACCTTAGATAAACAATAAACTAAATTTTTGATCAAAGCCCGCCACGTACCAATGTCTTTTCGAAGTTTCGAAATTTATGTACGTTTACCCGACACTCTTACGGTGAAGGAAAATATCGTGAGAAAACCTGCGCACGCCTGTGAAGCTATTCAAAGGGTGTCTGTGAAGTCGGTCAATCCGCACTGGACCCGCGTGGAGGACTAAAGCCTATACACCCTATACGGGTACGCTCGTGCCCCTCGGTCGGGACGTTTAATGAGATGATGATGATGATTTTTCAATTCCTTGGTATTAGTCAATTAGGGGTTCCGTTATTCATAATTGCGTGGTTTCGTTATATCGTTTTTCGTGGTAACGTGATTCGTGATGGTAAACTTACGTTGTTGTGTAATTCGTTGTTACGATTTTCGTAGTCACGTAACACACCCAAAAAAAATGCGGACGGATGGCCATTTTACTGAAAATGTGTCCCTGAAATTACAGCTGTTGTCTATGTCATTGTGACAAATAATCTTCTGATATTTTTAGTATAATAGTTAGAAAGTTTTATACTAGAGATATGTAATAGATTTGTACATTTAACTACGAAAAGTAATTCTTGTTTTATTTCCTTTTGATCACTTCGGTTTTTGTAGCATTTTATTGCGCAATGTTCTTCTCAGTTTTGTTCTGTTGACAGATGCGATCCAAATGTCTTAAGTTTCCATACAAAAACTGACCTAATTTTGACACTATGTATTTTTTATACTCCATGCTTATAACACTACAAACACTTTAACACCCACAAATCGCAGCTTCAGTTTGCGAATTTTCCGTATTTGAAGGTAATATCAAGATTTTGCTTGAAGCAATACTCATATCGCTTATTAACTTGATAGATAGATACAGTATCCGTGAGGGCGGGCTATCTCTTTACCAGATACTACATCGTGCTGGAACCAAGATTACAGGTTTCGATACCAGGCGATTGTTGGTAACTATTGTTTAGACGCCGAAGATTTATTGCGCCGATGGTGGTTAGTATCCATTATTTTGCGTTTGAAGTTTATAAAGTTTTGCAAGCGTTAATGCCAGAGTATGTTATTGGATAGTTCTTACAGGGTTTTGTGTTTAGTACCAGACTTTATATGAGAAGTTAGTATAGGAAATAATACAATTATAAGATTTATTAAATTAAATGTTGGTTTATTGCACGATAGTCTTGTGTTACAACCAGAAAAATTTTACAAGTTCAAACGATAGATCAATAAATTTTATTATTCTTGTGAGGGCGAGGTTTTTCATGCCCCATAGTTAGACTTCTTAGTGTGATAAGACCACAGACATATCAATTGGCATATGTATGGATAAGACTGTATGAGCCGGAATATTTACTTAATAACTTTCGGGGACTGTTTGGCAAGACAATTTTTTTTTCTGGGTTTCTACAAATATCTAATGAATTGAAAACTAAACAGTCAAAACAACGTCATTTATTTAAATATGGGTGCTGATATTGTATTTCATATTTGAATTGAACTGCCTGGTTTTCTAATGGTCCTAGCGTTCGTATAGATCGCTGCAAGATCCGGAGTCGTAAGTTCGAATTCTGCGTGAAGATCGCATAGTGAATGTCGCTTTGGGCGGTTTGCCCAATTTGGTTAGAGCATGACAGACTAAATCATCTGAATGTTTGAAAAGATGATTCCATTGTCGAAGTGTACGCTCCATTACTAGGATACTAGTCGTTTACACTCCTATCCCTCACTAGGCCCACGCGGTGGGTAAAAGCCTAATCTCTCCGTAGTTTTGTTATGCGGAAAGGCGTATTATAAATTTATGTTATGTGTCCTGCAGAGGGACGTCATAGGCTACAGATGATAACGATGTCTTTTGAATTTTACACTAGCTGCGTCCCGCGGTATAACCCGCAGTATTATTCTACTGGAGTAAAATAACCTAAAATGTCTTCGTTAAGTCACGTCAAAGTGCGCAGTTCACGCGACGCACGGGGCGCGTTACAACATTACGTTATATTCATAAAATAAAAAGTTTTCCTAAAATTAAAGTTGCCTAAGTTTTTCTTGTTACATCAGCTACCTGCCAATGAAAGTCCCGTCAAAATCGGCTCAGTCGTTTAAGAAATTACCCGGTACAAGCAGACAAACAGACAATGGCGTTTTTCAGTCAAAAGGCTGTTTGATTGATCGGTTATTTTAACCAGTAGGCTGCGCCATATATTCACCCAAGTTCAATATACCATTTAACCAGTTGGCTAAGCGTCATCATCATCAGCTCATTAAACGTCCCCACCGAGGGGCACGAGCCTACCTTCACCGTAAGAGCGTCAGATAACGTACATATATATTCGAAAATTCGAAAACACATTGGTACGTGTCGGGATTCGAACCTCAGCCCTCCTGGTAGGAAGGCGACAGTCCGCACCATTGAGCCACCGACGCTCTATCTGGATAAGCGTCGTCAAGCTGTAATGTTGAACGTTGCAGTCAACAAGTCTGCTAAGCGCCGTACAGCCGTGTGATGGTATAATTGTTCAGTCAAAGGCTGTTTGTTTGAATGTCTTTTTTAACCAATGGGTTGCGACAAATGTACCATATATTTTCATGAGCATTAAGAAAAAAAGAAAGTTTCAATATTACAAACAGACACTCCAATTTTTTTCTTAATTATACATGTATAGATTATTAACATCATCATCATCATTATTTGATCATCATCACCATTTATTGTTGATTATTAACATAACAGTGTCAATTTAAATGTTCCGCAAGATGCCTTCATAAATGTTTGGTATTCATGGTACACGTATTAATTTACCTAGTTCGTAACAAGATGATTATTGCTATGTATCGTCTGGTGTTTCAGAAAACTCCTAAGACCCCTTTTTCAAGTCCCAAAGGCAAGGCTAAGCTGCCACTTTGCTAAATAACATATTACCCTTTCTTAAGATTATAGGTTCGTTCAAGCATCAATTTCGAGTCGATTCCCGGCACCCACATCTCACAGTTTAAGAACCTGATGTTTAATACATTTTGAGTAAAATAAAATTTTTTATAACTTCATGCATAATTTAGTCGAAATTCAAAAATCTAATTAATTTAGTATATTACGGAATTTCTAAAAAAGGATACTACACTATTGACGGATATTTATGTGATAAAAATCCGTGGTCTTAAACTGCTCAGCTATTTCAGTGTTTATGATATATTGTTACATTAAGGAAAATGAAAATATTTTTAAAAAAGGCTACACTGTTGAGTTTTCTTGAGTGCTTCTTTCTCAACAGGCCAAACCACTGAAGCGCTTTTTTTTTCAAAGCATCAAAACTAATATTTTTAGTTTAGTATTTTAATCGTTTTTTATTATATTTTTGTATATTTTTTGACGTTCATAAGTGCTTTTTGTAAGCCTAATTTGAAATAAATGTTTTTGACTTTGACTTTGTAAAGACAGATAAAAATGCTATTAAAATAGATAGGTCGTTATTTGCTGGACAAGATTTTATTTGAATGTATTTTGAAAAGCACAGGAGTTTACCGCAGTCTCTTAAAACAGTGTTACAATAATATTAATTCGTCTTTTCTGGTACAAAAATACTGACGTATCATTATAACAATACTGTTTTCAGATATTGCGGTAACCCCCAGATGTTCTAACACATCATATTATATTTTTTTGTTTGTCTTAAAATAAATGTATTTTTTCTCTCTTTCGTTTGTTTCTAGAGTGGTAATTTAGATAAAAATAATATTTCCTTATGTAACACCTTTTTATGTTCAATGAATGGAATATCAAGTTGTGGAGACTTAACTCATTTCTGTAATAGTTCATTTTTTGTTTTTTTGTATATGAGTGAAACTGTATTATTTGTTTTCATAAATAAATAAATATTCTTATGGGAAGATTGGATCGTAATCCACCGCGTGCCCAATGCGCATTGGTGAATGTTAACGAATATTTAAAGGAACTATCTAAATTTAAAAATTATAATAAGTTTCATCCACTTATATTTTAAAGGTACACATAATTTGTGTTTTACTAGTTCCTTGCACTATACGTTCATCGATCTTTATTAAACTTAAAACTAAATTAATAGGTGCATGTACAATCTAGTGTGACTAATCTCTAATGGAACAGGGCGAACGAGAAAATTATATGATAAAATCTGCCAACTTCATGGTGCACAACCTCATTTTATTCAGCAAGTTGTAATAATAATTTAACGTTGTAATAATAAACGTGCTACGCAGCGTGTATATTGGATACTAAAGCTATTCCACAGGAATAGGTGATTTCATTTTATTTTTAATTTATGTTACAAATCGTCGAAAATCTTACAATTCCTAACTCTGAAAATCCGATTAAATCTCGGACCCCCTTTGCTACACAAAGTTGAAACAAAATGTAAAAAAAATAAAAAAACACAAGCAAAAGTTCGTCTAAGCCCCAAGAATTTTTTTAAATACCTTATATTGATTTTTCATATTTTTTTTACTTCCCCGCTTACCCAGTGATTATACCCAGTCATTCACGCTCACAAAGCTTCACCAATAAACGTCAATCACAATCGCCGTCACCATCGCAATACTAATGCAAACCGCACGTAATTTGAGGCAATTTATTTAAACTCTCTCGTCTTCAAGCATGCCGGCACTTGTGAGTCAATCCTCACTGATGGCCGGCAGATCAAACGGCCTGGGGCAATTGGATCATGTAAGTTAATCATGTGAGGTTCCTTTGTTATTTAGCGCAAGTGAGATACGTGATTCGTGTCTCGTTCTTGAATCTTTTCACTCACTTTTAAAGTTCACTCTTAAAGTGCCCGTGACTTTTTGTTAACAATCGGGCCCGAATTGCACACTCTTCTGCAATAGGCATGATGACTGGGTCGTGGAATCGTAAGAACTATTTCATATTATTACAAAATCACGATGGGCTAACTCTCAGCTCGAAAACTCATGCTTTATGAATTTTATTAGTCTTCAAAGTTAGGTGGGCAAGTCCATTTTTGAAGTACATTAA
Organism: Leucinodes orbonalis; assembly: GCA_019425675.1. Lineage (NCBI taxonomy): Eukaryota > Metazoa > Arthropoda > Insecta > Lepidoptera > Crambidae > Leucinodes > Leucinodes orbonalis. The sequence goes on from PQWD01013217.1 coordinate 25,305, forward strand.
TTGGCCAAAAAATTAAAGCCGTAGGATAACACATACAATATACAGCAACTTTTGCTATGAAAACATTTTCATAAACGCAACATTTCATATAGTTGTAGCACAAAATGCATACTGACTATAAAGGCCTGACGTCATAATTAAATAGCCATTTGTATGAAGCGTTTTAGGGAAAATCAATTAATGTTTTTTAAAATTAGGAAACCTCTTTGAGTTTTGATGGTAACGGAGTCATTATTTTACCAATGTTTCTTTTTTAAGCGGTCCATCGATACCATGGCAAAAAAAATTGTCATCATCCTTATTCCAAGAAACAAGCAAGCACCGGCGCACCTAGCTAGTTTATTGTTTGGAGATAGGGGATGAAAATAATACTCATAACGCGAGCGAAGCCACGAGCAAAATACTTTTAAAATTAATATCATTTTAATTTTGAAAAGTATAGTAGTATTTGGCTAGATTATGGTTAATGTGATATGAATCTCCGAACCGGGGTGGTAGTTTTATCTAACATTCTTATGTGCCTTCCTCGAGCCTAAATTTAAAAATTATTTTTGACTTTGACATCTTACCGCTAATAATATGCAACGTGATTATTGCCCATGCATTTTATGACATTTCTACGTCAGATCTTCAGCTGTCAGATAAATGAGTCGCGTTACTCGTTAACATCAATGTACAAGACGCTATCGTGAAATCTTCGTTACATACTTATCCGACATAACTTACAACAGATAAACGTTTTAGACAGTACAAGTGTGATAGATGCATTTTGGTATATTCTTCAACTTGTCATCTCCATTGATAACGAAGGTCAACCGTGATAAGCACGCATCGAGAGATATGTCAATGGTAAAAACTAAGAAGTGGTGAATTATCTTTACGCTGAAAACGAAAATAGATGTGCTCTGCACATGGTATAAAAAATACGAACAGTCTCGATAATATAAAAATTCTGTAAAAATTCGGACATTTCATGTAAACCCTGTGTGCAATCACGATCCATACCAATTTCTTTTAAAATTTTCGAAATTATATATATGTATATTTATCTGACGCTCTTATGGTGAAGGAAACATTGTAGGAAACCTGCGCACGCCTAAAAAGAAATTTAAAGGTTGTGCGTGAAGTCAGCCAATCCGCACTGGACAAGCGTGGACGACTAAGGCCTATACACCAATACGGATAGACTTGTGTTCTTCGGTGGGGAAATTATAAAGCTGATGATAATGATGATGATTATTTTCCGTCAACACAGCCCTGCGCCCGTCATTCGAGACAACATTCCTTCATTTTGGTCTCATATACCCGGTAATTTTACTAGCTACAGTCATCCTGGAACACAAAAGTGCAAAACACTCGTATTTCACGGGACAATAATGGCACTGCGCTTGTACCTACCCAGGGACAATAATGGCACTGCGCTTGTACCTACCCAGGGACAATAATGGCACTGCGCTTGTACCTACCCAGGGACAATAATGGCACTGCGCTTGTACCTACCCAGGGACAATAATGGCACTGCGCTTATACCTACCTAGACGAATCAGTACCGGGTCTACCTTTTAAATACATTTAAATGCATATTGAAGAATTGCCAGAGCTTCGCTATTCGGCATATTTCACCATCAGCAGATTAGTTTCAAATATCGTCATCCTTCACAAGATGAGGCTAAGTCACTCGGACACTTGCAGATTCTGCGCAAAAGAGAGACACCGATGCACCTCCTCTGCAATTGTGGTCCTCTACAACAGAAGCGAAACATCCAATTGGGAAAATACCTTTTATGCCCAAGTGACATCAAATCTAAAGTTCGGCAGGATTCTATGTTTTCATGAAGTGTCCAACTTTTAGACGAACTATGAAATGGGGAGCCACAAAAGCTCTATTGGGTCGAAGTGACTACAGGTCTGAAAAGCCTGATTAATCCCCGGTGAACTCAAATAATAATAATTGTTTCAAGCCCCAATGTGTTTCAGATTTTTCATCATCAGCTCATTAAACGTCCCCACCGAGGGGCACGAGCCTACCCGTATAGGGTGATTAGACCTTAGTCGTCCACGCGGGCCCAGTGCGGATTGGACGACTTCACACACAACCTTCGAATCTCTTCGCAGGCGTGCATGAAGGTTTCCTCACGATGTTTTCCTTCACCGTAAGAGCGTCGGATAACGTACATATATTTTTCGAAAATTCGAAAATACATTGGTACGTGTCGGGATTTGAACCTCAGCCCTCCCGGTAGGAAGGCGACAGTCCACACCACTGAGCCACCGACGCTCTCTATTTCAGATTTTTAATAGTTTTTTATTATATTTTTGTATATTTTTTGACGTTCATAAATGCTTTTTGTAAACCTAATTTGAAAAAAAAATCTGAATTTTGAATTATTTTTAATTCAGTCATCATCCTTATTCAGAAATTCCTGCATTGAATACCAAAGTACATTGAAGGGGAAGTATAATCATTACCCCATACAGCATGTCAAGTGAGCGATACAATATTTCTGCTGTCGTTTACTTGATTGAGTGGCTCGAAAGTGGTCAAGATTACAGGTTGTGATGCCTCGATGTGTTATTACGGTGCCGTTCAGTCATGTTTGACTTAACGAGCCGGCCCGACGGCTAACGCCTGACGCGGTCAGTGTTGCCACCTTAACCCTTTTGTAGCTAGATCTAGCACTTTTTAGTATAGGTGAACTCCTTTTTTAACGATATAGCCCGAAAAGAGCAATCTTGCTCTTTTTCACTGTCTTGAAAATATTACCAAATTATGCAGTTTTCGACATGCTAAAAAGTACTTTTTGATATTTCATCGATCATGGTGACGTTTTTTGACGCTCTAAAAAAACTGCTGAACAAGGTTATTTCAGCATTTTTAGAACAGAAAATCTTTTGATGCTCAATCTAGCCCTTTCCTAGCCCTTATTTACTTCTCAAAGAGCCCTTTTTCTAAAACTGAGGTGGCAACACTGGACGCGGTTGGTGAAAGGGAAAAATTGTCAAGAAATAACTTTAACCATACCATTTCGGAATCAAATTATTCGATACGAAATTTCGCAATGGAAACGCTGATTTTACGAGTGAGGAATTATTATTTTTATGGGCGAGAAGCTTAGAAACTTGTACATTATCAGTAATTTTTGACGACCCTTTTGGTGTAATGGTTGAGACTTTGGGTACTACGCCAAGGGTTCCGGATACGATCCCCGGACAATACAAACATTTGTGTGCATGAACATGTCTGTTGTATTGTTATGCCAATTGCCCGGTGAAGCTGTAAAAGCCATATGCGGCCAAAACAGTAGACAGTTCGTTAAAAAAAAATGGACGTCTACCATTTCGTTTCAGCCAAGTTTTCCGTAACTCACCTTAGTACTTTAGCACTTAGGGACCTAATGGTTCGCCTGTAGCCATGCCTATTACGATACCCAAGCTGTGTGTAATGCTGTGTGGGAAAATTGACGGTTGCAAGGAACGATGGGACGTGCATTCTTAAATCTGTTGCGAAATAACACAATTACTAATGGCAGTTTTGCTTCCGTCACGTTGTTCATGTGTTTTCTATTTTTATTTAATGGGGTATATTTATGGCCCACTGCTGGACACAGGCCTTCCCGACCAGCACTGCTATGTGGACTAATTTAAGTCTAAATTTTATGTACGATTTTAAAAGAAGAACTTTCCATCAGGTGAGCCGCATGCTCGTATGCCACTTATGGGTATACTTTCAACCCACGGCTGGACATAGGCTTCCCAGAACAGCATGTTCTGTTGTTTACGTGGATATAACTTAAGTCTTAATTGTGTTTATGATTTTAAATAACACTTATGAATATTAAATATGATTCTAACACTGGTTCGGACTGTAAATATATACTGAGTTCAAAAAGATAGTTTCTTACTGGATTAATCTTTTTTGGTACTGAATCTAAATTAGAATGCTTCAAACGAAAGTGATCAGAATTTTTAATTTTGATTTTATCTTTATTCGGATTTAAAAGAGAGAATTTTTTAGTTTTGTTGATATATGGATGTTTGTTAATTTTTTATTTATTTGTACAAAAAGTCTCGTTAAGCTAAATGAAAACTTTGTACCCTTAAGGAAAAACAACGGATAAACTATTTACTCTTTAATATATATAAACAATAAAACATACAAACACCAGACCAATACGAACAGACATATAGGTACATACAGACAAATGTTTGTTACTTACCAAAGCGTCAAGTCCCCGAGTAAGCAGGCCTATACAAATAAATAATTCAAATACCAATAATTAACAGTAATTCCGGGGATTTGGTGACGCAACGCTCGTGGATCACCTGACACTGTGGTGGACGCTTCGAGACGTCGACACGTTCACGCCACTAATTCCCTTTGCACGAGTAGGGTTGTCATATCAAGATACAATTCAAAGTCACATTTAATTGATTAATAAATAATCATAACAATGTTTTATTTATCGCAACAATAATCGGGTAATAATAATTGAGTCGGTGGCTCAAAAGTGTGGCCTGCTGCCTTCCTACCGGCAGGGCTGAGGTCCAAATCCCGCCGGAACGTACATATATTTACGTTACAGAAATATATGTACGTTATCCGACGCTCTTACGGTGAAGGAAAACATCGTGAGGAAACCTGCGCACGCCTGCGAAGAGATTCAAAGGTTGTGCATGAAGTCGGCCAATCCGCACTGGGCCCACGTGAATGACTAAGGCCTATACACCATATACGGATAGGCTCGTGCCCCTCGGTGAGGACGTTTAATGAGCTAATGATGAATAGGAAACAAATTTCTCGATTTCTCGTTGGACTATAACTGATCTTTGGCAAACGCAAGCAATATTTAATTTGCAAATTAGACGCGCGTTGTAGCAAAATCCAGATGCCGTTACATAATAAAAAAATGCCAACCCTAACGGGCCGCTTTCTTATGACAGGCGTCGACGGGTCGTCGCGTCGCCATTTAAAATCAATTACGCGCGCCTTCGCTCTCTAATAATGATAATTGATGACGAAATTTGCGAGCTTTTTGCGGAGAGTCCTCGCGCTATAACCTTGTGGGTGCAGGCGCGTTGTACGCGACGACACGACATTTTACAATAAAACCTGATGTAACTATGTTCTATGTTACGGGGTTCGGTTTCCGCACTTAGTCCGTGAAGTGGAAGTACCATTNCTTTTATGCCCAAGTGACATCAAATCTATAAAGTTCGGCAGGATTCTATGTTTTCATGAATGTCCAACTTTTAGACGAACTATGAAATGGGGACAGAAAAGCTCTATTGGGTGAGTGACTACAGGTCTGAAAAGCCTGATTAATCCCCGGTGAACTCAAATAATAATAATTGTTTCAAGCCCCAATTGTTTCAGATTTTCATCATCAGCTCATTAAACGTCCCCACCGAGGGCACGAGCCTACCCGTATAGGTGATTAGCTTAGTCGTCACGGCGGCGCCCAGTGCGGATTGACGACTTCACACACAACCTTCGAATCTCTTCGCAGGCGTGCATGAAGGTTTTCCTCACGATGTTTTCCTTCACCGTAAGAGCGGATAACGTACATATATTTTCGAAAATTCGAAAATACATTGGTACGTGTCGGGATTTGAACCTCAGCCCTCCCGGTAGGAAGCGACAGTCCACACCACTGAGCCACCGACGCTCTCTATTTCAGATTTTTAATAGTTTTTTATTATAATTTGTATATTTTTTGACGTTCATAAATGCTTTTGTAACCAATTTGAAAAAAAATCTGAATTTGAATTATTTTAATTCAGTCATCATCCTTATTCAGAAATTCCTGCATTGATATACCAAAAGAACATTGAAGGGGAAGAATAATCATTACCCCATACAGCATGTCAAGTGAGCGATACATATTCTGCTGTCGTTTACTTGATTGAGTGGCTCGAAAGTGGTCAAAGATTACAGGTTGTGATGCCTCGATGTGTTATTACGTGCCGTTCAGTCATGTTTGACTTAACGAGCCGGCCCGACGGCTAACGCCTGACGCGGTCAGTTGCCACCTTAACCCTTTTTTAGCTAGATCTAGCACTTTTTAGTATAGGTGAACTTTTTTAACGATATAGCCCGAAAAGAGCAATCTTGCTCTTTTTCATGTCTTGAAATATTACCAAATTATGCAGTTTTCGACATGCTAAAAGAACTTTTGATATTCATCGATCATGGTGACGTTTTTAGACGCTCTAAAAAAACTGCTGAACAAGGTTATTTTCAGCATTTTAGAACAGAAATCTTTTTGATGCTCAAATCTAGCCCTTTCCTAGCTCTATTTTACTTCTCAAAGAGCCCTTTTTCTAAAACTGAAGGTGGCAAACTGGACGCGGTTGGTGAAAGGAAAAATTGTCAAAGAGAATAACTTTAACCAACCATTTCGGAATCAAATTATTCGATACGAAATTTCGCAATGAAACGCTGATTTTACGAGTGAGGAATTTTTATGGGCGAGAAGCTTAGAAACTTGTACATTATCAGTAATTTTGACGACCCTTTTGGTGTAATGGTTGACACTTTGGTACTACGCCAAGGTTCCGGATACGATCCCCGGACAATACAAACATTTGTGTGCATGAACATGTCTGTTGTATTGTTATGCCAATTGCCCGGTGAAGCTGTAAAAGCCATATGCGGCCAAGAGCAGTAGACAGTTCGTTTAAAAAAAAATGGACGTCTACCATTTCGTTTCAGCAAGTTTTCCGTAACACACCTTAGTACTTTAGCACTTAGGGACCTAATGGTTCGCTGTAGCCATCTATTACGATACCAAGCTGTGTTAATGCTGTGTGAAAATTGACGGTTGCAAGGAACGATGGACGTGCATTCTTAAATCTGTTGCGAAATAACACAATTACTAATGGCAGTTTGCTTCCGTCACGTTGTTATGTGTTTTCTATTTTTTATTTAATGGGGTATATTTATGGCCCACTGCTGGACACAGGCCTTCCCGACCAGCACTGCTATGTGGACTATTTAAGTCTAAATTTTATGTACGATTTTAAAGAAAGAACTTTCCATCAAGTGAGCCGCATGCTCGTATGCCACTTATGGGTATACTTTCAACCCACGGCTGACATAGGCTTCCCGACCAGAAGCATGTTCTGTTGTTTACGTGGATATATACTTAAGTCTTAATTGTGTTTATGATTTAAATAACACTTATGAATATTAAATATGATCTAACTGGTTCGGACTGTAAATATATACTGAGTTCAAAAAGATAGTTTCTTACTGGATTAATCTTTTTTGGTACTGAATCTAAATTAGAATGCTTCAAACTAAAGTGATCAGAATTTTTAATTTTGATTTTATCTTTATTCGGATTTAAAAGAGATTTTTTAGTTTTGTTGATAGATGGATGTTTGTAATTTTTTTATTTATTTGTACAAAAAGTCTCGTTAAGCTAAATTAAAAAAAAACTTTGTACCCTTAAGGAAAAACAACGGATAAACTTATTTACTCTTTAAATATACAAACAGATAAAACACACAAACACCCACACCAATACGAACAGACATATAGGTACATACAGACAAATGTTTGTTACTTACCAAAGCGTCAAGTCCCCGAGTAAGCAGGCCTATACAAATAAATAATTCAAATACCAATAATTAACAGTAATTCCGGGGATTTGGTGACGCAACGCTCGTGGATCACCTGACACTGTGGTGGACGCTTCGAGACGTCGACACGTTCACGCCACTAATTCCCTTTGCACGAGTAGGGTTGTCATATCAAGATACAATTCAAAGTCACATTTAATTGATTAATAAATAATCATAACAATGTTTTATTTATCGCAACAATAATCGGGTAATAATAATTGAGTCGGTGGCTCAATAGTGTGGACTGCTGCCTTCCTACCGGCAGGGCTGAGGTCCAAATCCCGCCGGAACGTACATATATTTCCAGAAATATATGTACGTTATCCGACGCTCTTACGGTGAAGAAAAACATCGTGAGGAAACCTGCGCACGCCTGCGAAGAGATTCAAAGGTTGTGCATGAGTCGGCCAATCCGCACTGGGCCGCGTGAATGACTAAGCCTATACACCATATAACGGGTAGGCTCGTGCCCCTCGTGAGGACGTTTAATAGCTAATGATGAATAGGAAACAAATTTCTCGATTTCTCGTTGGACTATAACTGATCTTGCAAACGCAAACAATATTTAATTTGCAAATTAGCGCGCGTTGTAGCAAAATCCAGATCCGTACATAATAAAAATGCCAACCCTAAACGGGCCGCTTTCTTATGACAGGCGTCGACGGTCGCGTCGCCATTTATAAAACTCAATTACGCGCGCCTTCGCTCTCCCTAATAATGATAATTGATGACGAAATTTGCGAGCTTTTTGCGGAGAGATCCTCGCCGGCTATAACTCTTGTGGGTGCGGGCGCGTTGTACGGGACGACACGACATTTTACAATAAAACCTGATGTAACTATGTTCTATGTTACGGGGTTCGGTTTCCGCACTTAGTCCGTGAAGTGGACCATTGTGCGTGAGCCATGGCGGCCTTCTGCAGGCAGCTTAAAACCAAACATATTTATGTGCTCAAAATTTTATAATATCCGTGTGATTTCCGAATTTTCAACAATTACACCACATGGATTGTCAATATTATTTTTATTTATGCACCTTAAACAATTCACAAAAAAATATACATTCAGTAATAATGGGCACTTTCTCACAAGACTGTTTCTTCCAGGCAACCTTAGGATGAAGAAAAAAGAAAACGGTTTAAAGGGGGTTTTTCATGCAATAAAGATATACTAAAAATACATTAAAGTATGCTAAAAATGTTTAATAATTGTTAGTTTTAATAAGACAATAAGTTTTTTGAACCTTATTTATTGAACAATGGAAACGCGCGCACAGTCTTGCGATATTTCTTCATAACGCGGGCCCTGTTTAATTTGTAAATCGCTTGACGACTGATTAAAAACTCTTTTGAAAAATTTACGACAGGGAGGAAAGTGGAGGGAAGGAACGTCTCACGCACTCTCCGTTTTATCTGTGGACGAAAATAAAAAAGGAAAAATAAAATAGGGAATATGAAGAGAATTCAATTTGCTTCGATTCCCAATTTTGAAAGTTGATTGACGGATAATTAACTGTTTTTGATATTTTTCTACGGTTTGATTCGGATCCAGAATGCTTTTGAGTGTTGAGTATTTAATTTAATGTACTTGACGTACTTACCTTTATTCATTTGAGCTTTAAACGCAATAATCATAATATTATGCACTTAATACATCTAATTAGAAAACATTAGCTTATGGCAAGCCTACCTTAAAACTAAAGTATTTAAGTAGTTTCGGGGGACTTACGCTACTTTTCCTCGGTAGACGCAATGTCTTAAGTTTCACGGTAGTTGATATATGAGTTTTTATTATTTTTCTTAAATACTAAAATTCATGCTTATATGCAAGATGACTTGTCCTTGTATTAAACAAATGTCAACTTCTAAACTAATTCCTATTTTGAATTTAGCTTTTTTTGTAAAAAGTTCAGTGTGCTCGAGAGCAAGCCCAGTAAAATAACATATATTACCAACTGCATAGGTAAGTAAACGAGCAAACAGTTTACCTGATGGTAGTTGATACCGGCACCCATGGACATTCGTAACTCGAAGAAGAAGAAGAGGGAAACATATATTATTATATAAATTAGCTTTTTTCCACGGCTTCGTTCGCGTCAACTATTTAAATCTGACGACACAGAAAAGGTATACCACTCAGCTTAAGCCAGGGTGTTGAAGACAGCTTGACGCTCGTGTTCTGTGCCTTATACTCATCATCGTCAGCTCATTAAACGTCCCCACCGAGGGGCACGAGCCTACCCGTATAGGATGATTAGGCCTTAGTCGTCCACGCAGGCCCAGTGCGGCTTGGCCGACTTTACGCACAACCTTTAAATCTCTTCGCAGGCGTGCGCAGGTTTCCTCACGATGTTTTTCTTCACTGTAACAGCGTCGGATAACTATAATTTTGAAAATTCGAAAACACATTGTTACGGCGGGATTTGATCCTTTGCCCCCCCGGTATGAAGGCAACAGTCCACACCATTCAGCCACCGATGCTCTCATAGTTAAACCCAAATGTCTTAGTGAAGACATGGGCATAAATAACTATTATTACAACGCAGGATGGCTCTTGAGACCGACTGAACCATAAAGACGATTGAATGATTTACGAGCAAACTGAATGGAGGAAGCGGCGGCATATTTCATACAGACATTTATTATGAGCGTAACTTTAACGATTCCAATTATCAAGTATTTTAATACGGGATGGTTTTGATTTGGATCAAGAAACCGGCATGGTTTTATGAACATTAAAATATTTGTTTCGCCTATGTTTATAATTCATCATGATCAGCCTATGACCCACTGCAAGGCACAGGCTTTACAGCACAGCATAGCTATGGGGAGATTGGGCCATAATCCACTACCAATGCCCAATGCGGATTGTTTGAAATTGAAATTGAAAAATGCTTTATTCAAATAAATCCTTACAGATACTTTTGAATCGTCAAAACAGTATATATATTTTTTTATTAAATCTAATGACTCTACCACCGGTTCGGAATGCTGCCATCCAACGAGAAGATCACGGCAAGAAACTCGTGGGTTACTCTTTTCAATAATTGGTTTTACAGAGTTTTGTCAAATAACAAATTCATACAATTCAATTATATGCGTCTGCTCCTGGAACACAATGCAGGCAGACTAACACCACAAAATTTGTCTGCTAAATATTATCTACTGTGTAATATCCTTTTACAACAAGGTAGTTTAATTAAAGCTTTAAACTTATGCAAGGGCAAATCAACAATATTTTGTAGCACTTTATTAAAATATGTATAAATCAAAATATATAAAATATTATGTTAACGACTGCCATCCTAAGATTGTAGCCAGGATCGACATCTTAATGTGCCCTCCGGATCACGGAATAATCTTTCTTTTTTATTAATATATTTATTTCAATAATACATAGAAAACACCCAGACCAAAACAAACAGACATGTTCATGCACAAACATTTGTTTGTACTGCCCGGGGATCGAACCCGGAGTCCTTGGTGTAGTAGCCGACGTCTTAACCATTACACGAAATAGGTCGTCAAAAAATTGATGCAATTAAATTGATGCCATTGTAAGCTGAGCACTTTGACCCGCATAATGGTAGGCCAACATGGTAATACCGCCCTTGGCTAAGCTATAAACTTGAATATAATTGCTCTACATTGAGCTAAATGATTATTAAATACAGAGCAAGGTTATTACGATTATGATTCAATGTAGCAGGTGATATTGTACGTTAAATTGTAAGAAAAAATTATATAATAACATATTGCATGTATAAAACCATCCTAGGGGTAAACAAGAGAGTCGGTACCTTTTATCACTGATTAAACGGCAGTAACTCTTAACTATCGGTCGCAAGTTCCTCTTTGAAAATCTCCAACAATAACACGAATAAATCTCGAAACCGTAGATGTAATATAAAAACTTTGGACGTGGTATTTTGGAAATTTTGCTTGTGATCCTAACACACATCCCGTACAGTACAGTAATATTAAATCTTTAAATTTTTATGACATATAGGGGACTGTACAGTCAGTATGCTCACCTGGTGGTACGTGATACGCCTGACCATAACAAATGCAGTGTTGAAAGAAATTATTTACAGTAGGTAGTACGTATTTTCCAACAATACTACCGTACCCCCGCCACCAGAAACGTCAGTTGTTAGGTCTCTTATATCCGGTAATTTTAGTAGCTTCATTGCCCTCGTCCCTAAACACAGAAGTGCTAAACACTCCTATTTCACGGGACGATATCTGGCACCGCAGTTATACCTACCTAGCAACTTAGTACCGAGTCTACCACCTAGTAAATACATTAAGTCAATAAATATGGTTTTAACGTCCCACTACAGGTCTTCTGATGATGAACAGTCCTGTCATCATCATCATAAATAAATAAATGTGAATACAAATGCCACCTCCAAACCTGCACAACTCCACGGCCCGTCACCGCTATCAGTCCCTTGACATCCCTGCGCAATAACCGTTAATTTTAACAGTGGAAACAGTAACCGTTTAATTTACTACGTCATAACAGTTAAATGGAAGGACAAGGTGTCTTTAGAGCAGTAAATTGACAACTGGGAGATAACGCGTCTGGGATACTGCGGTCGCTGATGAATACAGACATTTGTATGATGCTAGCTGTGCGCCGCGGTTTTACTCGCGGCATTGGATATGCTCCCGAAGCTTACTCGTCGTGAGCTATGCGACTTGCGGTTATTTTCTATATTTTTCGAAACAAAAAGTATTTTATAAAATAAATGTAGCGAATGTTGTTCCTTATTATATCAGCCAGCTGCAAAAAAGTCCCGTCCAAATCTGTGGTCCAGCGGTTTTAGAAATTACCCGTAACAAACAGACAGAGACAAAATTAAATATATATATTCATATGTATGAAGGAAAAAATGGTGTTATTTCAATACTAGTAACACATACTCTACTTTAATTTGTTGCATTAAATTATGTAGACAATTTATTTGGACACAAAGTGATGATGATCATCGGCCTATAACGCCTCACCGCAGGGACAGGCCTTCCCAAGTTCCCACATAGGCTATGGGAGTTCGAGCCATAACCCACCACGACTACCATCCTAAGATAGCACCTGGCGTGCACTCCATATATGCAAATCAGCAGTGGATACCCTGTGCGTCCATACAATCCGGAAAATCTCCAACATATTAAATAATTCCCACTTATTCGACCAATTTCCTTTACAGATTTGAAACCATAGCCGGTCTGTTGTCATCAACAGCACTCTCACAAATTTGTCTAAAGTGAAAATTATTTATTATTTTTGCGATTAGTATCACTCTTTTTGCATACCCTACTCATAATCTCTGTGCACGCCACTGACAGCGATCAACGGCTTAAAGTGCTTTCCTAAGCACGAAGGGACTTGAGATAATAATTTTCAATCTTCCTTACGATGACCGAGGCTTCCGTGTACTCGGACTTAACTAGAACCGTGGTCCCAGCCGCCGGATTCGAAAAAACCTTTTTAATTGACGACCCATTTGGTGTTGCGGTTGAGAGGTCGACTGCAACACCAAGGGTTCCGGGTTCGATCCCCGGGCAGTACAAACATTTGTGTGCATGAACATATCTGTTTGTAATGGTCTGGGTGTTTTCTATGTATAATATGTATGTATTTACAAAAAAATATATAAAAAATGTATATACATCCGTTGTTTAGTACCCATAATACAGGTTTCACGCTTAACTTGGGGCTAGATAGCGCTGTGTGAATGCCAGAGGATAATTATAAAAAAAGTCATGTTTAGGTTATGTTTTGCTGCGGGAGAATAATACCGCGGGGAAAAGCTAGTCTCCTATAAAACGTCAGCCATTTTGAAGTTAATAGCACCTCACACAACCGCGCTACAAAAACAAAAAAGCAACGATGCAATTAATCAAGGTTTATTCGCATAAACGCCGGCGCCCTTGTTAATTTGTTAACAGATGAAAAGTTAACCTATTAAGCGAACGCCTACTTCGAGCTTTTTTCGCGAGCACTCTTAATCTTGCGAGCCAAGACAAACGTGCGCCCTTACGAATTAATTTCTCGGCCGATGCCTCGTTATTCATTGTCGTATAGCCGTTTACGCTTATAGCGTTTTGTTTTTAATTATACTTTGATGTCAACTTTAATGGCAGGTATTAATTTGGTGACAGCGGGCCCTGTCGATCGATTTGATTGTTTTTTGCAAATTACATTCAATATGTTTCAGAGGGAGTCTGGGATGAGTCTGGAAGTGTTTGGAATAGGCAATGATGTAAAAATGGATGTGTAAAGTATGGATTCGTGATATGCTCACAAAACAATCGTAAAAAGTGTTCCACATGCAGTGAAAGCACATATATACATAATTCGAATTACGAACACATTTACCTAAACAAAAGAGTACAACTCCTGTACTCTCTTCGGCGGTTCGTTTTTGAAGCACGGATGGCATATCTACCTTTATATATACAGAATATCATTGGGAATAGGGGTTTCTCTTTGTAGTATTTTTTTAATAAGTACTTTGGAATTTCTATGACGTGTTTACTTATGTGATATTATTTAAAACTAACTTTTGCCCACGACATCACTCGCGTTGAGAAGTATTATTTTTTATTCCCTATTGTATCCACTAAAGGGTGAAAAAATCCTTTCTTAGCTTCCTACGTCATACCATCTACGTGCATGCCAAATTTCAGCTCGATCTGTCCAGTGATTTGGGCTGTGCGTTGATAGATCACTATGTCAGTCGGTCTTACAGTCAATCAACTTTAAGTCATATATATATTTAAATTGTACTAGCAGTTTTCTTCGTTTTAACGCTTTGTTTTGTCATATCAAATTCAATGATACTCATAGATGACGTATGCGTAGAACTACTTATTAAATTCTATCAAAAATAAAACCTTATAAAGATAATTCGTAAGGTAAAGGGCGTAAAGGTGCATGTAATAATGATAAGAGATTTCAATGGTTTTAGACTTAGCCTTAATTAGAAGTATCCAATTAAACTTAACATCATTTTCTACCATATTTTCAACTATTCTATTAATTTTATGTATAAAATTATGGAGTACTTTTTGTACTCTGACGATCTTTAAATAATAAAGATAGTATATTATTTGATGCCGGATTCTCTTAGATAAATAGCTACAAGTGTAAGATCTTTAGGATTGACTTTTGGTACATTGATGCTCTTACGGTGAAGGAAAACATCGTGAGGAAACCTTCATGCACGCCTGCGAAGAGATTCGAAGGTTGTGTGTGAAGTCGTCCAATCCGCACTGGGCCCGCGTGGACGACTAAGGCCTAATCACCCTATACGGGTAGGCTCGTGCCCCTTGGTGGGGACGTTTAATGAGCTGATGATGATGATGCTCTTTAAATAATAAACTAGCTATGCGGGCGACTTTTCTAAATAAAAATAGTCTAAGTTGTGTCGTATTCTGCCAGTCCAAGCACTGCTAAATCAGTCTAACTGATTCAGAAATAAGCCCTAACAAACAGACATACAGATGAGAATGGGAAAAGGATTAAAAGCAGAATATTTAATTGCACGAGTTAATTCCACCAGCCCCTTTTCACCATCGGGATACAAGACGCAGGCGAGCGTTCCATCCTTACGTGGTTGACATTCCATTTATCCGGACAGCGCGCTATGGTGCCTCGTTCATAATGCGCACCGCAAAGGAATGGAACTCTTTGCCTCCATATGTGTTCCCCGATCATTACAACCTGGCCGTCTTCAAGGCAAGAGTGAACAGGTTGTTTCTGGCAGGCATGATCCATCCTAGGCCGCGTCATCACTTACCGTTAGGTGAGATGACGGTCAAATGTCTGCCTACAGATAATATAAAAAAAAATATTTTTGATGTTACAAACATATACTCTTATTGTATGTTTTTATTTATTTAAAAGATAATTATCACGGACACTAAAACCCATCTACCAAAAACCTTATTTACAATGTAGCTTCAATACCTTCAATGTATCTCAAATCAAATCCATTTACAACGCTGTCAAGCTTGTCAACATTAATAAAAAAACGAAATATGACTATAACAAAACATTTCCTTATCAAGTCGTAAATCAATCGCGCCAGAATTAAATAATGGAAAGCCATATTTTATTTTAACATTAAAAACAATCACATTACCACCGATAAGGGAGTGAAAATGTGTGACCGTTAATGATTAGGTCTGCTTGTGATGATAACGAGACAGCACCGTCGTAAAAAAATGTTAACCATTAAATGACGGGAATCCTGGCACAATAAAAATTATACTGTGTATTCCATTTAACAACTGGACGATCCATTTGGTGTTGCGGTTGAGAGTCGACTGCAACACCAAGGGTTCCGGGTTCGATCCCCGGGCAATACAAACATTTGTGAGCATGACATGTCTGTATTGGTCTTGGTGTCGCACCTGGGACTGGGAGAAGGCACCCTCAACGTTAACTTGAACAGCAGATCCGGACAATCCAAGGAACCGACGCCAACCTGAGTAAAAATGATATATCACCTATATTGCGCCGAAGGTCCAGGGGAAGAAGGTGGTGCTTTCTACAGTATGCAAGGTAGCTAGTAGAATCATACATAACACACCCGTACGAAAACATAGATAACGGAGAAATTTTCTTTGAATGTTTTCAATACGGGTGATGTAGACTTTTTTTAATAAATATAAATAACAGAGCGCATTACTAGCCCTAACGTCCTTGATGCCTTAGTGACTATGCTATCAACATGTTCATCAAACAATAGTTTGCTATCATGTATGACACCTAGATCGCGAACTGAAAACGCTCTTTTCAAAATCGAACCTTTAGAAAATGAAAATGAAAAGTGTTTATTCAGTTTAGTCCTTAAAGAACACTTATGAATGTCAAATGAAGCTACCACTGCTACTGAGAGAGAGTTATACCGAATAAACTCACGTTTGCGAGTGTAGGTTACAAGACAACATTTAGATGGATTTAGATCAAGGTGGTTGGTTTCGCAATAATTTTCAAGCCTCACGAGATCCTCTTCAACTTTCTCTGCGTCATCATGTGTCAATACGCGCACAAATTTCATATCGTCAGCAAATCATAATAGATGAGAATTTAGGAAGCATGCTTCAATATCATTGACAAATATAATAAATATAATGTCCAAGCAGAGATCCTTGAGGAACCCCCTAAGTACCATCACCCAGCTAGAAATGTAGTTGTGAACGACTACTGCCTGGGATCTGTTAAAATATAAGAGAAACCATCTGAGGAGGTCCCACAAATACCCATGCTCAACAGCTTAGAGATGAGGGTCTGATGGTGGATGCGATCAAAGGCCTTGCTGTAATCAGTGTAAAACATCAACCTGCCCACCTGCATCCATGGTATCGCAAGGAAGTTGTGAATAGTACTAGATTAGAGACGTGGAACGCCGTTTAAGGAAACCGTGCTGAGAAGGACTGAATTTATGACACAATGCAAAGTAGACCTGTTATACACTGCTTTCTCAAAAACTTTGGATACTATGCATATTAGATATGGTCGATAGTTCACAATTTCAGCCTTATTGCCCTTTTTAAAAAGGTTTATATACGCCTTTTTCCATATGTCCGGAACAATGTTGTCGGAGATAGACTTTTAAAAAGAATCGTAAGTGGCAATGCCAGCGTATCGGCACACTTAATAAGGAAAATGGCGGGAAGGTGATCAGGTCCGGAAGACTTAGAAGGGTCTAGGGTTTTAAGTAGACTACAAACATGGGATTCCTCCACTACTATATTCGACAAATGTGAGGTGGTAATATCAGATCTAAATCCACTGGCGAAGTCCTAGAAGAGGATGGGGCCAAGAAATTAGAATGAAAATAAAAAAATAAATAAAAATTATCCGTTGTTTAGTACCCATGCTACAGGCTTCACGCTTAACTTGGGTTAGATGGCTATGTGTGAATGTTGGTGTAGTAGCCGACAACTCAACCATTACACCAAATGGGTCGTCGAAAAAAAAAGATGAACTTAGCTGAGAAAACAAGAGAAAAACCACCGATTTTCAGTTGTTCGCCTTTTAGTAACGACAGTGCATCTAGTGTGATAAGTATGCATTTTAACGATGAAACCGACAGATTTACGAGCACACGTTAAATAACCCTCAGTTTTTATTAAGGAAAGAAAAACATATGTGACTTTATTGTTTTAGCTGTCATGTTGTGTAATAGTTATTTCTGATAACGCTCGTATTAAATTAACACATTGCTTCTATTTTAATGTATATAATAAAGGTTAAATCTATTTTGCGCCAAATATATCGTAGTCCATTATACGAAGAGCGATCAAAAATTAATGATAATTATTTATTTTATTTGGAATACCAACAGAACTAATACAGTTTGTTGAATTAAAATTTGATGTACAATTAATTATACTAAACAACGATTCAAGTGAAGTAAGTATACTAAACAACGATTCTAGTGAAGTAAATATACTAAGAGCGTCGGTGGCTCAGTGTGGACTGTTGCCTTCCTACCGGGAGGGCTGAGGTTCAAATCCCGTCACGTACCAATGTATTTTCGAATTTTCGAAAAATATATGTACGTTATCCGACGCTCTTACGGTGAAGGAAAACATCGTGAGGAAACCTTCATGCACGCCTGCGAAGAGATTCGAAGGTGTGTGTGAAGTCGTCCAATCCGCACTGGGCCCGCGTGGACGACTAAAGCCTAATCACCCTATACGGGTAGGCTCGTGCCCCTCGGTGGGACGTTTAATAGCTGATGATGATGAAGTATACTAAACAACGATTCTAGTTTAAACTTAATTTATTTTTCTACATAGTCTCCTAACAAGTATAACGTTTCACTTAACCTAAAATACCCTTTATATAAAATCTTTATCTTGGTTATGACAAGAGCAAAACAGCAGCCATCTCAATTTAAACTTTCTGCTTTATCAAACCTATAATTAGCTGGTTATTGAATCACCGTTTTCCAAATGTCAATGGGAAGTGGTTCTGGCGACAGATTAGTGCAATGGTGTCATGGATCACCTGGTTTTGTAAATTTGTGTACCCTTCAACGTCAAGACATACAATATTAACTGTAATAATAAAGGAACTGCAGTAAGGGACCTTAGACCTTTTGTCTAGATTTCATCACTTTTTAGAGATAAAAAAGCACTTCGATCAAGACTTAACTAGATTTTTACATAATGTAAAAATCTAGTTTTAGGTCGGATTTTGAAGAATCACAAAATTAACAAATATAGAGATGATAAATTTTAAAACAACTCCCATTTAACGACTCTATTTATTTGCGTATATTAAACTTTCATATCAGATGGAGGGACTGCCCTAATAGGTACACGATGAATCTAATAGTCCTAATATTTACTGTAACAGGCTATCTACACATAACTAACAGTTCTTCGACACCAATTAGTTACGCGCTCACGCCTGTTAACGTATCTCTTGATGTAAACAACAAAAGTGATGTCAATACATTATATTAATTGCACTTGACAAGACGAGACTCATTATGCTGAACACATAATTTCCTAATAATTGGTTCTGCTTCATTAAACAGCTAAATTAGCTTATTCACAATAGGCTAGTTTAGTGATTGCTCTACAGATTTCAGAATATAAAGTGGATTGCTCGGGAAAAACGAGAGGCTTAATTTTAAATTATGTGTTGTGTTTTTAAATTATGTATGAGTAATCTTGTGTTTCTTTCCCTATCTGCTCGATTGTCACAATAAAACTGTGTACTTAAAGCATTAAAAAAGATATGACAGAATAGCAGACATGGTGGATCAACCACAATCACAGAGTCATAGACGTTTTTTCTTTAAAGCTTAATATTTTTAGTATAATCTGATTTCATTTTTAATAATTTATCCGACGCTCTTACGGGTTTTCAACCTGCGCACGCCTGCGAAAAGATTCAAAGATATCCGAGAAATCGACCAATCCGCACTGGACCTGCGTGAACGAGGTCTAATAAAGGAAGGCCTGGGTGTATATGCCTTCCTCGGGCCACGGGTAGGCTCGTGCCCCTCGGTGCGTACTACTTATAATGAGCTGAGGATGATATCCTAACGAAACTGGGGCCCGCTTGGTGGGTATTTAACTCGAATCATCCCACATGCTTGCTGCTCAACAGCCCTTATAGGATGATGCCTATGACTCATCTGGTTTCAACACAGAACTATGAAACTGCTTCTTCTGCACTTAAATCTCAATACGATGTTAACCCCTTAACCGCTACTGACGGATATATCCAACAAAAACAATAGATTTTCTTTTGTGTCTTGCGGTTAAAAATGTTAATAAATAAAGACAAAATAAATATTCACTAACATTCACACAGCGCCATTTAGCCCCAAGTTAAGCGTGAAGCCTGTATTATGGGTACTAAACAACGAATAAAAATACATATGTATTTTTTTTATTAATACATACATATTATACATAGAAAAACAAAATAAAGCGTCAAAGAAAATTGCCCTTGACCTAATGGTGCTCGAAGTGAAATATGTTGGAACAGGCCAAATGAGCTACGCTAACAGCTCGTTGAGGCGGCCTCGTAAATATTCCGCGATGAAAACACAAGCCTGTGTCATAACCCTAGACGTGGTGACCGTGATTCATTACACTTTTCAGGACTGAGATGAATAAAATAACTGAAATAACTTGAATCGATGAAAAAGGTGTAGACGCATTTAAAAAATGAAGAAATAAATAGAGGACTAGCTGAGCACCGTGGTATTACCTACCCACGGTATAGGATAATTATTCTCCTGCAGTAAAACATTACTTAAAATCGCTTCGTTAAATTACGTTAAACCGCGCTGAGGAAGCGACGCGCGCCACGCGTGTAACAACTTAATTTTTCTAAACAAAAAGGTTCTTTCGAAAATAAAAGTAGCCCAAGTTTCTCCTTATTACATCAGCTACTGGCCAAATCTGTCCAGCCATTTCAGAATGACCCAGAACAAACAGACACAGACAAAAATTTTAAAAATATATTTATGACCAACAGACATGTTCATGCACACCAATGTTTGCACTGCTCGGGGATCGAAGCCGGAATTTACAATTTATCAACAACCCGACCCACTTCACCCAATACACCCACAAAGGACAGTTTCCTAAACAAGCAATCCATGGTCACACTACCGTGGCGGCAATAAGTTACAAATTTAACGACAAAAAGCTAGCCCATTTAACATGAAATACCGTTCTAGGAGACAGCTTTCACAAAAGTTAAGGCCTCCATGAAACATGGCTGTTGTTCCGGACGGCTTACAGCGCTTACGTAACCGTGTAGGTTTTCACGGCGTGCCTTTTACGCTTTTGTTTATTTACCAATGATATTCTGTATATAAAGGTAGATACGCCAGCCGTGCCTCAACAACAAACCGCCAAGAAGAATACAGTTTGTAGTCTTTTGTTTAGGTAATTGTATGCTCATTCAAAATATGTGTAAGTGTACTATCACTGCATTCGGAACACTTTTTTCAATTGTTTTAAGAGTATATCACGAATCTATGGTTTAACATCATTGTTTACCAATTGTTGTTTAACATGGTTTTACTGGCTTGTAGCGGATTGTACTATCTTTTTTAGCTGTTGTATCAGTATTTTAAATACTAATCTATACTAATACATAAAGCTGAAGAGTTTGTTTGTTTGTTTGTTTGAACGCGCTAATCTCAGGAATTACTGGTTCGATTTGAATAATTCTTTCATAGCTTATTTATCGAGGAAGGCTATAGGCTATAGGCTATATATCATCACGCTACGAGTAATAGAAGCGGAGCAGTAATGAAAAATGTTTCAAAATCGGGGGTATTTTTTCATACTTGGAGCTTCCGCTGCGTACGCTGCGTAAACGGTTAAAGTTACACAAAAGTCATGTATGAGAGTATTGTTCTCCTTTTAAAGGTCTACAAAAAAGTCCGCGACAGCATATGTCTATCTTTTAAGGTTAGCTCACTATAACATATTTTTTGCTAATAAAAAATCTGAAATTGACCCCGAAACCTTTAAAGTTGGAGGGAGGGGAAATCCTATGTATAGTTATAAATGAAAGTACCGTGTTATCCCGAATTTAATGCGAGCGAAGCCGCGGGCAAAAGCTAGTAAGCTTATAAAGTACTATAAGAAAGTTTATGCGTAATGGCGTAATGGTGGAAACGTCGACTAGTACAAGGGTTCCGATTCGATCCCAGTACATACATTTGTGTGCGTGAATATGTTTGTATTTGTCTGGGTGTTTTTTACGTATAATATGTAGCTATTTAATTTTCTATATTTCTATTTACCCGTTGTTTGGTATCTATATTGGTTAGCTTGGTTTAAGGCTAGATGGCGCTGTTTGTTTGTTAGTATTTATTATTATTCAATGTGTCATTTTTTTACATTACAAAGTGTACATGATGGTCAGGACGCTCACCTGGTGGTGATACGCCTAACCATAACAGAGCAGCTTGAATCAGACCAAAAACTAATGGTCAGGTATTATTCGCCATCAATGCCGCACTGCGCCCGTCACCCGAGACAACAGATGTCAGGTCTCATATACCGTAACTCATACCTACGTACCTAAATAAATAAATATCCACTGACATTCACACAGCGCCATCTAGCCCCAAACTAAGCATTAGTCTAAATTATAGGTACTAAACAACGGATAAACATACTTATATACATTTTTGTTTTGTAAATACATACATATAGAAAAGACCTAGACCAATACAAACAGACATGTTCATGCATTCAAATGTTTGTAATGCCCGGGGATCGAACCCGGAACCTTTGGTGTAACCTACCACTTACACCAAATGGGTCGTCAAAATATCCCTCCTTAAAACGATCCAGTTCTATTACAATGAGATAAAAATTAATATAGCAAAGAATCATGAAAAAGCGTAGGCTTCCAAATAAAATTGTTGATAAGGGCACTTCTATGGCCATAACTCGTGCGTATCGCGCCCTCTGGACCATTTAACCTGACTTATGATCCGCGCGACAGATCCCTCGACTAAAAATGCTTTATTGCTAATGACACTCCTTGGTTTCCTTTTCGTACCATTAAAGTTGAGATTGCAAAGACGGTACTTTATATGTCATAGTGAAATGGACGGTCAGTTCGCTCCCCTGGTGGTAAGTGATACGCCTGACCATGAAACATACATATTGAAAGGCCGCGTCTTGGCAAGCATAGCATAGGAAGCCCTCCGGTCTGCTAGACTGCTAGACCGCGATTGCTAAGACGGTATTTTTAATGTTATTCTACAAATTGTTGACTTTTGTGTTTGTGTATTCATTTTATATTTATTTCAACTAAAACTGTAAACCTTCTGACATATTTTAATGTTTGCACGCCTGTACACAGGCTGAATACATGCTCGATAATTATTATGTACCAACTATGTTTTCCTTTTTTTTCTGTTATTATAAGTGTATAAGACGATCTGGACGCTCACCTGATGGTAAGTGATACGCCAGACCATGCCAGAGCGGCATTAAAGGAGACCAACAACTGATACACAGTTATTATCTTCATCATCGCCGCACTGCGCCCGTCACCCGAGACAACAGATGTTAGGTCTCGTTTTGTATTCTGGCAAATATATAAAAGAAAAAAATAAATAAGTCATAGTGAACGGGACGATCAGCTCGCACACCCGGTGGTAAGTGATATGCCTAACCATGACAGATGCAGTATTGAACGGCCGCGACTTGGCAAGCGTAGCGTAGGAAGCCCTCCGGTCTGCTAGACCGAAAACTTAAGATAGGAAGATTTGAAGTTGCGGTTGAGACTACAGCTGCGACACTAACCCCTTATTCCAAAACGTGGACTAAATGTAGTACTGGGATAAACTTGGTTTAAGCCATGGACTAAAAAAAATCCTTATTACAAAATGAGGTTTAACGCTTAGGTTCGGACTATCTGTGGTGCTAAATTTAAACCCGTGTGACACCTAGTTTAACAGTGGACTAACTTTGTTTGAGTTATACTTCGATTTTTTGTAACATTGTATTTAGTTTACGATCATCAATTATGTCGATTTAATGGTTTTTAAGATTAAGGTATATAAGAGACCTCTCGGCGTATTGAATTGAATTACGTGCAGCGCCATATTAAAGAATTACGAAACGTTTCCAAAAATACAATTGTTGATTTTATACATGACCATTTCAAAACCACTTCCACTGAATGGCCTTTGATACCAAATGGGCTCGCCATAAAGTAATTGAATACATGTCAGTTTATCTAGAAATTTAAATATTTGCTTAATTTTCATATAGATTCATGATGATGCAGCCGATATAGGTACATGGCGTGCTTTTATAGTACAACTGATCAGTAAGATATGGAAATAGTGGCAAAAAAACGTGTCACTTTAAATGGACAGAAAGGAACTGAAAAAAAAACAAGAAAATACAACGGTATTGTATTTTAAAAATGTAAATGGTGCAATTAACTGTGCTCATATCGGAGATGAAAATGTATGCTGATGGTAGTCTGATATTTAATAAAAGAAAAGGATATTACATGAGACTTGTTATTTTTCTCTTGCTGATACATCAATATATATAAATAACAAAACATTTTTATTCCAACATTTTATTTAATAATCTTTTTTGTCACATTATAACATTTATAACAATACTATTTTTAATTAAAATTAAATCAATTTTAACATTTAACATCAGTTCCACTCCACTTCCATCATTTCAAGCTGCCTTTTCTTGAACTCATTACTGAAAAAAAATGTGATTTTAAAAACAATAGTGATATAAGTATGTAAAGTTGGTATGGCGCAAGAAAGTATGATTTTTTAAGAATGCTTGTCAAAGTTATTAGATAATTTCTATATACATATAAACAATTGTATTGTTTATTATCATTTTAATTTTGGGTCTCTCTGTACCCCTACTATATTTGTGTTACATAAAATATAATATTTCATCCCAAGTTTTTACTTTCATTTTATTTGACTATTCACCTTGCTTTTTATATCCAGTTGATACTGGAAGATCCAATTCGAGTTTACTACATTATTTATTTACACATTATAATGTAGTAAACTCGAATTGGATCTTGTATTAAATATTAAAGTATAGAATTCAAACATATTTAATATAACAGATTTGAAACATGTAATAAACGTAAATTATCTTTAATTGTAGATTCCACTTATCATGTGGCTAAAGCAAAACATATGTTGTAGACTGGCCATTATGAAGGAACTAAGGAATACATTTGTTAAATGAGTTAATTCTAATATATTTAATACAAGATCCAATTCGAGTTTACTACATTATGTAAAAAAAATCAAGACTTGAGTCAATGTACATTTACTATTGTGAAATATATTGAACTTCAATTGCATTTAAATAGGTAAAAGCAATAAGTATATATAAAACTTACTTGATTGATATATTCTTCCACTCTTCAGTTTTAATACAATTATGTATATTTTTTGTGATTGTTTTATCAAAATTGCAGTGAAATGGAACTTTGCATCGCTTGTAGTTACACAATATTTTACTGCTGTTTCTCATGATGAAATAAAGAGAATATCATTGCTTTTTCTTTAGACCTCGATTTTCATCTTACTTTTTTTCTGCTGTTTCCGACTTATTTTTCACAATTTTAACCCACGACTTCTCATACAGAGTCACAAAATAGTAATACTTCGAGTCAGTAACAACATTATTAACACAATATAACAATAATTCCTTTATTTATTTGCATGGTATTTTTATAGGAACAATAGAGCTCTTTCTTGACAGTCAATTACTTTTCAAATTACGCGCTAACTACGCTTCGTGTCATAGGAATCAATAAAAATATATCATTATTTTAAACAAAACTTTAACTTGTTTGACGGATTGGGACTTAAAAGAAGAAATATTGCTTAAATTTGTTGTTTATTTGTAAATAATATTATATAGCCTCAAAAGTACAAAGTTGATTGCAACGTTAAGAGAAACGGAATGTCGTACTGAACGAAGTCATTATAAAAGAATGAACGAAAACTTAGAACAGGGACTATCTTTGGTTTACCTAGTCAAGATTGGTCTACGTTTTGTAATAAGATCACATTTTAAGCCTGGTATTAACTTTAAATACGAACAATACAAGATCAGTTAGTCCAGGTTTAAACCAGTTCTAAATCACTTTTTTGTAATAAGGCCGTAAGGGTTCCATCCCGGGTTCCCGGGGTCCCGGGTTCGATCCCCGGGCAGTACAAACATGTGTGCATGACACATGTCTGTTTTGTATTGGTCTGGGTGTTAGCTATGTATAATACGTATTTACAAAAAAAAAATATGTAAGTATGTTTATCCGTTGTTTAGACCCATAATACAGGCTTCACGCTTAACTTGGGACTAGATGGCGCTGTGTAAATGTCAGTGGATATATTTAATGTATAAACCTAAATAGTACATAGATGTGTACAATTGTTGTAATATTCCATAAATCGATAAACGATATTACATATCGATAAAATCCCAACAACCAATGTAGGCATCACTAAAATACATTTGAAACCGGCAAACACATTCAATCGACCAAATTAACACTCGTATTTTAACCTCAGCATTGTCAACGACACCAAATCGCTGAGCCAGAGAAAACAATTTTCAACAAAAACAAACCTTTGCGACGAATACTTAATTAAAACGCAAATTTGATACCGTGCCCCTTGTAATAATAGGCATGGGTACTACAGTACGATGTTTTTTTGCTTTTTATTTTATTTCTGTTGCCGCATACAGGTGTATCATCATCATCATTTCATATATGGTATAGGGTGATAGGCCTTTCGTCACGCGTGCCCAGTGCGGGTTGGACAACTTCACGCACACCATTGAATATCTTAGCAAGCGTACGCAGGTTACCCGTATAGGTGATTAGGCCTCAGTCCGTCCACGCGGGCCCAGTGCGGGTTGGACAACTTCACGCACAAACCTTTGAATATTTTGCAGACGTGCGCAGGTTTCCTCACGATGTTTTCTTCACCGGAAGAGCGTCGGATAACTACATATCATCATCATCATCATCATCATCAGCTCATTAAACGTCCCACCGAGGGGCACGAGCCTACCCGTATAGGGTGATTAGGCCTTAGTCGTCCACGCGGGCCCAGTGCGGGTTGGACAACTTCACGCACAACCTTTGAATATCTTTGCAGACGTGCGCAGGTTTCCTCACGATGTTTTTCTTCACCGAAGAGCGTCGGATAAACGTACATATCATCATCATCATCAATCATCATCAGCTCATTAAACGTCCCACCGAGGGGCACGAGCCTACCCGTATAGGGTGATTAGGCCTTAGTCGTCCACGCGGGCCAGAGCGGATTGGACGACTTCACACACAACCTTCGAATCTCTTCGCAGGCGTGTATGAAGGTTCCTCACGATGTTTTCCTTCACCGTAAGAGCGCGGATAACGTACATATATTTCGAAAATTCGAAAATACATTGGTACGTGTCAGGATTTGAACCTCAGCCCTCCCGGTAGGAAGGCGACAGTCCACACCACTGAGCACCGACGCTCGACGTACATATATTTTTCGAAAATTCGAAAACACATTGGTACGTGGTGGGATTTTAAACTCAACCCTCCCGGTAGGAGGGCGCCAGTCCACACCATTGAGCCACCGACTTCGGGGACTGGTTTTTCTCTTAACTGATTCCGAGATAGCTAGACTCTGACATGCAAAAGTCAGTATGAATATACCGGTTCCCTTTGTCCTGAAAGTTTACCTCCTGGGCATGAGTTGTCGTGGCTGATCTGGAGGTATTTGAATAGGCTTCCTACGCAGACTGGTTGCAGCAAGGAAAATTGGCAAGATAGGGCCTTTTTGATTGGTCAGAACATTGATTGATTGTGGTTTAGCCCAAACGATGACCCATCTGACATCATGCCCTTGCAGTTCCATGCGGGAGGATGATACTCATATCATCGGATAATGCTATCACTATGGCAGCTATCTGGGCCGCTAAAACTTGAGAGTTATTTCTTATGACACATTATGCAAACTCAATAATAAAGAACAAATATCTTGTATTTTATTTACATATACCATCAGATAAATTGAAAACAGTTATCAAGAACAAACTTCACAATGCATACTAGATGTTTAGCGGTCTCTAAACCGAAACTTAATTTATTGGCATGCAATCCACGAAACGATCACATATAATTCACATTTCAAAACGTTCCCAATAACCATTTGTACAAGACCGTTTCAATATCACTATCGCATACGAGCACCTCTATAAAACGTTAAAAATATCTCTCGTCGACCATTCTAATCCGCTTTAAAAGGTTTCTCTATGCAAACTCGATAATCGATACTCATATCGATAACTCGGCGGCACTATCGGAGCTCGGTTTTGCATAATCAACGTGGGATTTAGCATAAAATCACTCTGGACTACTAACAGCTAACCTATTTGACTTGCAAAAAATCGCCCCCGGCTATGCAACGCGATCTCTCACTGATGCTTTGAAAGTGATTCTTTTTAACAGTTTTTCGATGCATCGATTTGCGTGCCGCTCGGGCTTCTCGGAAAATCTATCATTTTTTGATGCGCTACCAATTTAAAGCATTCGGGATAACACGGATTGATGTTTTAATATTTTTACGGCCTTATTAAGAGTCGCATTATTTGTATGAAAGTGAAACAAAGATCCCAAGATCAAACAATCTTTATCCTATACTTATGTGGTTGCGAGAAACACATTTTAAGAAAAAATTAAATGAAAACAATTTGAAAAATTTTGTTCACTGACCGCGTGAATTGGCTAGGTGACAATGTTAGAAAGTCAAACGAAATTAAACAATATTCATCCCAGCTTGGATATTTGAAGGGAAATCTTAGGGAAATACGATAAAATTATACTGTTTGTAAGATTTTAGTCATGGTTAAACAGCTGAGCGGCTTTCAACTCATATAAGTGATATATATTTGACTTGAAAGCCGCATTTTCCCGATCTTGGCAATGCAATACCTGGTTAAAGGTTTTTCAGCAATACTAATAATAATATATGTTTGAATAGGTCTCTTAAAGGAACAGTCTGATATTTATTTTATGCTTTTCTATTACTTAAACATTTTGTTTATTTGCCAGAATTTGGTTCAATTTTATTAGGTGTTAGACTCGATACTGAGTCGTCTAGGTAGGTACCACCGCAATGCCAGATATCATTCCGTGAAACTGGAGTGTTATGCACTTTTGTGTTTCGGGATGAGGACACTGTAGCTAGTGAAATTACCGGGTATAGAGACTTTACTCTGTTGTCTCGGGTGACGGCGCATGTGATGGAGGATAATAACTGTGTATCCGTTGTTGGTCTCCTTTAATGCCGCGTCATGATCTGGCGTATCACTTACCATCAGGTGAGCGTCCAGACCGTCCTTAGAACATAACATAAAAATAAATTAATAAAAATTTGCAATACACGCTTTTTTAAATTATTTTGTTAGATTTTCTTTAATTTCATTTTTGTTTTATATAGCATCCATATTTAATTGTAAGTTGATATTATTCACAATACCTTGATAAAGGTTTATTTGTAGCATTGTTAACATCTCTATGTCCACATTTTTATGTACTGTATGCTGCAAATAATGGTGATTAAATGATTATGATTATATTTGGATACTTCGTGAACTGAAAATCGAAACATAGGTACTTTAGAAATGATATGGACGAGTCAGACTCTGAAATTTCCTATATACGAGTACTAACATAATCTCATAAGTTATGGTAGGCAATCAATATGTATTTAAAATTGATGGGTCCCTTATAAAATAACATATTTAATAAATATTGATGAAGAATCGACCGTTCAAATTGAGCTAGTCAACACGGGCCGTCACTCAACCTTCCGACCGCCCTTCTCAGCCCTATAATTTACTTATTTTTTCACATCTCCCAACACTATGTTATTATTTGTAAACGCTGTATATTAAACGTAATTAATGTTGGCTGAAATAACATGTCGTGGATCATAATAGGCGGTTTCCCCTAATATGTTACTAGAAATCATTCCCGTAACATCGGCTTGTTAGTTACCCCGTCTTTTGTGGTTTTTTGATCGGCCGAACAGTGTTGCCACCTTAGCCCTTTTGTAGCTAGATCTAGCACTTTTTAGTATAGGTGAACTGCTTTTTTAACGATTTAGCCCGAAAAGAGCAATCTAGCTCTTTTCGGGTACGTAATTGTTGTTAAAAAATACGACCAAATTATGAAGATTCGACATACTAACAAGTACTTTTTTGCTATTTCATCAGACGTTTTTTTAGACGCTCTAAAAAACATGCTCTGTCTTCATGACATGATTATTTTAGCATTTTTAGAACAGAAAATTTATTGATACTCAATCTAGCCCTTTTTAACTTCTCATAAAGCCTTTTTCTAAAACTGAGGTGGCAACACTGCGAATGACGGGCCGATTCCACTGTTATTTTGGTTATCGATTCCTCTAATGACTAAGTAATTGGGGTTTTTTGAAAGTGGTTCTGTTAAAAGTAATGATCGTTGTAAAATATATAATGTTGGCTTTCATATGCAGCACTGTTATTAAATTGAAAAACAAATTCGTTTTTTTCTGTCGTTTTTACTCATTGCCAAAAAATGACGTTGCTGTTATCCCTATTTTACTTCAAAGTCAAGAAAAAAAATTTAAAAACCCGGCCAGTAAGAAGTTTTGTGTGCATAAACGTTGAACATCTGTTTGTATTGGTCTGGTGTTTATAAAATAATGTATGTATTTTAAAAAAAAGTATATTTATCCGCTGTTTTGTACCCATATTCCGTGTTATGCTTACGAGTAGTTTGGGGCTAAATGGAGCTGTGTAAATTTCAGTGGATATTTTTTAATATATGGGGTCGGGTTGGAAATAGCAGTATTTTTTTTTATAAACAAATAATCAGTCAATAAGTACCTTAATATGTATTTAAAATAAACATAATTTTATATTGTATTCTAACAACTACATAAATAGAAGCTTTGTTTAACAGTTCCTATTTGATCAAATTTTTTGGCTCGCTTAGCTTTACTCGGTTGAATTCCTTCGTGTAGCTAGAAAAAAAAATTACACCGATTTTACAACTTTTTCCACCAGTGTCAAATACCACAATGGCAGCGAACATTACGCAAAACCGTGTTATTTTTTCCCGAAGTGGTAATTCCGCAAAGCCGCTACATTACTTTACGCCCCCAAAAGGTCTCGGATTTCAAAGGGAGGGATTCAACTCAAGTTAAGCCCAGTGGCACAGATTAGCAATGTCGTTCACAAAAGCAACCGCACAATAGAACAGATGTCAGATATGCGATTGTATAACTCGACGTGCGCTTTTATTGATTTATTTATAATCTGTTGAAGTTCATTCATGAGCTGTCAACGTTTTTTTTAATGACAATAACGTGCGTACGGCCAGTTTCGGTAACTTGGATGCTGTTAGAAAATAAAAACGCATCATATTACTGGTTAGGGAGGGAGACTATAACATTTTGTTGAAAAAACATTATATTTGTAATGTTTTCTTTATAACTAGGGTCATTTTGGGATTAGGTAACTTAAGTTTTGTAAATCTGTACAGTGGGTTAGGCTAAAAGGTAAAAAGATAGGTGGAGAAATTGTGGGATACTGTTAGTAACTACTTTTTCAACTACTTAACTTATGTTATTATTTATTGTATC
This sequence comes from Leucinodes orbonalis, assembly GCA_019425675.1. Taxonomy (NCBI): domain Eukaryota; kingdom Metazoa; phylum Arthropoda; class Insecta; order Lepidoptera; family Crambidae; genus Leucinodes; species Leucinodes orbonalis. The sequence goes on from PQWD01013217.1 coordinate 56,652, forward strand.
ATTTTAATACTCTGGATGTATGTTATTATTTAGGTAAAAAAAATACGATATTTAACTATGCTTGTCTGTACAGATGATTTTTCTGTCTCACAAGCGTAATCCTAAACGCATTCAGAAGTCACAATATACACCCATTGAAAATCCCAACAAAAGTATTTAGTAGTTGCATTACAATACAACACGCCCCTAACACCCGTGAGTGCCGCGTATTTATTCACTTGATACATATTATATGACATCACTAAAATTTTGCGTACGATTTGACAACGGTCAAGCTAATCTAAGCTCTATTCGCTTATGATAGAATTGGTGTTTGTCAGGTTGAATATTCTAAAGCTGTTTTTGAATGAAATACTCTTTGTACGATTAGGGACGGACAGTTGGTCATTCGATGCGTACGATTCAGATTACGTGTTTACAAATAGGATTTTCGCTGACAGTGATTTAACCGATAGAGTTACCGACATCAGTGCGTTTTTGTCTTTTTTGTTACATGTTTTGTGCAGCTTTCAGCGGCTGTAAATACGGATTTAGTTGGAAAAGGAATACCAGAATTTCATCATGGTTTTGCAAAACAAGCATTTTTTCGATCTATAATTTATTGAAAGAAACGGATTTGAAATATCACAGACTTATAATTTTTTATAAACTTTATCGCCTGTTTGATTTCCTTTTAGGTTTATTAAAAATACTAGTTGTTTGTAAATAAATATATTTTAAGGTAACTTTTATGTTACGTAGTAAACAGGATGTAAGGAGGATGCTCTTTTTGATGATAAGTGAAACGCCAGACCATAACAGAGCAGGCATTGAAGGAATCCAAAAACTGATAAACAGTTATAATTCCCATCAATGCCGTATGCGCCGTCACCGGAGACAACAGATGTTCGGTCTCTTATACCCGGTAATTTGACTAGCTACAGTGCCCTCATCCCGAAATGCTAAAGTGTGTAGCACTCTTATTTCACGGAACAATATCTGGTATTGCGGTGGTAACTACCTAGACGACTCAGTATCGAGTCTACCAACAAGTATGACAGCATTGTAAAAAAACGTAAAGGTTTCGACTTGAAAACATGACATAGTTTATTTTCAATCTCAATAAAGTAAAAGCTTTCATCACTTGAATGTCAGTAACGTTTTTTTATGACCACGAGAAAATTTCAATTTTTTTTTAACAACATTTGTGTATGAATTAGACTGATGTCTTTTAATCAGTTTTTTATATGAACGATCAATTAAATGATCGGACTTTACTCATCGATATCTCTCAGGTTATATCATTGCTAAAATAAAGTTATCATTAACAAGAAATTAAATTTTATTTATTTAAGTGTTTAGTAAAATGAAATGTCATATGAGTTGGATTTAAAAGTTTTCAAAAATATATGACGTATGTTTATGCGTCATGGGAATGATTCAAACCATAGACAAGGTAACTCTGTTCGTTAATTATAACAATTATAATTCCACAATAGCATAAAACACGCAATACTCGAATAACAAGTCGACAAAATAAACTACTGAAACAAACAACCGGGATTTAATCACCAAGTGTGATAAGAGATTAAAGGTTTTACGAGATGTCGACCTTATACTATAAATATTAAGCCAGTAATTACATTAACAAATTACACCAGATTTGGGAACTGAATCGTAAACTTCATGGCCGCGAGTACTTATAAAAAGGTAATAAATTATGTTTCATTGTCGGATAAACGAGTAAAATAAAAGTTAATACTTGGAATCAACATTATTGTAGTCGTACATACATTCAAAAAGCTCAATTACACTACAAAAAAATATTTATAATAACCTAAATTTAGAAAAAGAAAAGACAGACGCGCATAAATTCAGCCATTGAGCGTCGGTAGTTAAATTGGGTATTTGACAACACTAATCGTTGACGCACTTTTTATGAACTTTCAAAAAGGAACGTTTCCATATATTTTGTATGAGATTATTGAAACGTGACGTCATTGCTCACTAACATCAATTGACCTAATATTTATTGGTTTCAGTGTATTTAAAAATACAATATTGCAAATAAACAAAAGTGATCAATGAAACGACATGTAAAATAAAGTGCACTTTTATGAAAATAAGGTTTGGTATTTTATTGCGAATGGTGGAGAATACCGAATTGGTGGACTGTTACCGGCCCTTTTACCGGGAGGGGTGAGGTTTAAATTCCGCCACGTACAAATGTGGTTTCGAATTTTCGAAAAATATATATACGTTACCCGACGCTCTTACGGTGAAGGAAACCATCGTGAGGAAACCTTCGCACGCCTGCGAAGAGATTCAAAGGTTGTGTGTGTGTGCACAACCACAATAACAACAACCCGCACTGGGCCCGCGTGGAGGGTCTAATCACCCTTATCGGGTAGGCTCGTGCTCCTCGGTAGGCACGATAATTGAGCTGATGATGATGAACATAAATTCAATATTATATAATTCATATTTATTACAAACATACACAAAAAATACCAACCTTTCCTATTTATAATATGGATAAACATTGAATCTGCGCTCCTATTATAGCAGTTTCGATTTTGTATTGCGTATAAAGGTGTTCGAATGGTACAAGCAAAATCTTACTTTATGGTTCCCTTAGATAATATTTAAAATCAATACTCACCTACTGCACGTTCACTGTGATTCAGATATTGCACAAAATATGTTCAAAAGAAAAATATTACACAGAAGGCAGATGTACTGTATCATACACAGAATTGTATGTAGGTTATATAATAATTATACTATATGTATACGGCCTGAAATATATATAAATACACGTTTAAGGTTTAGGTATATTGGGGATATTACTAATACACAACAATAGATAAACATGTTCTAAAAGAATTAACGAAAAACTTTGGAAATAGGTATCAGGCTTAATTCACTATTCACAGCATAATTAAAGCATCATGATAGACCTCATGCAGGTCACATAAAATTGGAATCTATTTGTTGCCAGAAAGGTTGGTATTTGATCGCCTTACAGGCTATAATGAGTTGGAAAGGCTGACCCTACTGTTACTCTATCTATGGTAAGCCCCAACCAGTCAACAATAGCATCACAAGGTTTCCATTTACACAAACAACGTACAAAAGATGGATTAGGCAGAAAATTGCCTAGTTTAAAGCCGGGCACTTCGAAGAAAAAAAAAACAATTTGGCGGGAAGTTTGACAGCTGTCAAACGATGTACTTGAAAAAAGTGTCGATTTCTAAAAGAGATTACAGGGTTTGTCACTTTTGATTGCACTGGATTAGTGTCGGATTTATGAAGTGCGTACTAGTTCATTGAAAAGGAAAGATGGAGTTGTATAATTTTGTTGCATGAAGTAGGTACATATTTGAAATTGTAATGTTGGTTGCGCATTATTTTATAATTGGAAATTTTATAGGTTAATCACTCAATTTTAAGATAATTCACATCACATCATCAGCTCATTAAACGTCCCCACCGAGGGGCACGAGCCTACCCGTATAGGGTGATTAGGCCTTAGTCGTCCACGCGGGCCTAGTGCGGATTGGACGACTTCACACACAACCTTCGAATCTCTTCGCAGGCGTGCATGAAGGTTTCCTCACGATGTTTTCCTTCACCGTAAGAGCGTCGGATAACGTACATATATTTTCGAAAATTCGAAAATACATTGGTACGTGTCGGGATTTGAACTCAGCCTCCCGTGTAGAGAAGGCGACAGTCCACACCACTGAGCCACCGACGCTCTAAGATAATCAATATCCATCAATTCACTGGTTTTGCTGACAAAAAAGTGTCAAATTCGGTCTGCCTTTTGCATGGAAAGCAACAATATGTACTATCAGATTTTGCTCGCGTCTCTCAACTGTCAAAACACCCGTGAAAAAATACTGAAAGAAACATAAAACTTGTTTTACGTAGGAAAATGGAAATATGCACGCGTTATTTCAATTTAATTTAAAAACGAACGCCTACGTGAAGTTAAATCAAGATGTATACTAATATGCACAGTAAAATCACATGCATACCCACTTAAATATAATAATAACTAACAAAGCAATGGGATTGGACAAAAACATGAATTATTTTGATAAAATTATTTATATTGACAACACGTCCATTCGTTTTATTATCTAATAAAATCGATAGAGCGTCGGTGGCTCAGTGGTGTTGACTGTCGCCTTCTACCGGAGGGCTGAGGTTCAAATCCCGAACATACAATATATTTTCGAATTTCGAAAATATATGTACTTTATCCGACGCTCTTACGGTGAAGGAAACATCGTGAGGAAACCTTCATGCACGCCTGCGAAGAGATCGAAGGTTGAGTGTGAAGGCGTCCAATTCGCACTGGCCGCGTGGACGACTAAGGCCTAATCATCCTGTACGGGTAGGCTCGTGCCCCTCGGTGGGGACGTGTAATGAGCTGATGATGATGAAAATCGATATATTTCAAATGAATAGATACAATAAAGTGCAAGGGTGTCACTATTTACGAAAAATCTCAAACTATCAAAAAGAAAAATGGTTTGGACAGAGCAAAGAGTAATAATATATATATATTTCACAGACAGAGTAAAGTTAATGAAAAATGTACGATTTGAATAATTGGTATCATTACCAAAAAACTTGCACTTGACTAATTTCGAGACATTAATTTAGTTAAGACGTGAATAAGCTAAACTACTTGAATGAGCTTCGAATTGACGTAAAAACGTTAACAAAAACATTCCGTAGAACATAATAGCGTACTCTCTCATCATGTCCATACAGCGAACATCACATCGTCCCATACAAATGCTCACAAACTTCATACATTACTTAATGAATATTTAATTGGAACTGTTGCTAGAGCCAATTCAAACCCGCTCCCGGCATCCAAACGGCTACTAACGATATGCTAAAAACACTCCATACGGTATATAAATCTTGATGTAAGACAGACAGCAAAACAAGCGTATTGATGTATATATTAACAATAAATCTAATTTATTGGACATACTGAACGGAGCCAATCGTTTGGTTTGCATAACAAAACGTATGATCCTTGTTTATATAACCTACTTCGTCATGTGATGTTTTGTTATATTAATATTTATGTATGAAAGTAAAGACAAAGGTTTATAGTATACAAATGAAGCAATGCATAACAGTATAATTAATACAACTTCTCTATGCAACTAATTAGCAACTTCTATAAGATCATAGGAATCACACTGGTACTGTAAAAGATAATCACTTAAAATTTCGTTAGACACTATAGTCGTCCGCTAGTTAAGGCCGATTTGCGTTTAAGTAGGCATGTGTTAGGTGTTAGCATTATTTTGCATTGCAATTTATCTTTCATTGATTTTTAGGTCATATCAAAACCATTTCTGTATTCGTGTTTTTGACATGAGCCGGTACTGGCCAGAAATACTAAACCAAAAAATAAATATAAAAAAACAGAAACGTCAGAATGTGATTTGGAGGGAATAGGGTTATACCGGTGATAATAAAGAAAACTGGGAATTGTTAATGTTATATTTGTGATGTTAAAGCAATGAGATAGATGGTGAAAGCTTATTGTAGAGTTGACTTAAACTGTATATTGCAATAAATCGATCTCAATATTTGCAGGAGTTTCTTTTATATGTATCAAGTGAACAGTTTTCTTACCTTAGAAATGAGAAACAAATATTCAGTTTGATGCAATACTAAGTAGTCGATACAATTACAGCTCACTTCATTCATCAAATATTTACACACCAGGCCCATTTGAAGTCTCATAGTCAATAACCAATAATTACCTACGCTAATTAATTCACAATGCTAATATTAAGATGTCTTAACATCAAAGTATACCACGTACTTGAGCCCTTATAAAAAATTAATAAGACAAGACAATATCAGGTTATTAAGGCTGTTCCAAATGTCCTTTTCTATGCTTATTAAGTGAATGTGGCAGGTAAAGTATAAAAGTGGTCCGTTTTTTGGAATAACTAATTAGGGACAACTGACTTTGTCGGCTAGCTGTCCAGGGTTCGTGGGTCCGATTCCCACGGGTAGACTTCATAGTAAAAGTCACTTTGTGCGGATTTTCCCAGTATGGTAAATTGCGGGCTGAATGAATTGATGTTTTGAAAAGAAAAGTAACTCCTGTGTTACAAAGTGTACAGGATGGTCAGGACGCTGTTCTGATGGTAAGTGATACGCCTGACCATGATAGAGCGGCATTGAATGATACCAACAACTGATACATAGTTTATTCTCCATCGACGCCCGGTAATTTTACTTGTAACAGTGCTCTCATCCTGAAACGCTAAAGTGCATAACACCTCTATTTCATGGGGCGTTTCTGACACTACGGTGGTGCCTAGACGACTTAGTACTGAGTCTACCACCTGTAACTGTATTTACAAATGATGCTTGTTTAATTTTCTTGAACATTCAATATTTTATTTATATTAATGCACAATTTGACGAATATTGAACACTGTGATTTATTTTTGCAATTTTCAAATGTTACGGCCAAATAAAAAGTCCCTGCTGTAGGCCCCAATTCCGATAATTTTAAAATGCGCTAATAGAAATGTCTCAATAGTAAAATTTTGCATTCGTTCGTTCTGTTTAATGATAGATTTTAATTCGTAACACCATTTTTTACAGAGTAACTACACGAGTTTCTTGCCGGAGTCTTCTCGGTAGATTACAACTCTCCGAACCGGTCCTAGATTTATTAAAACTTCTTTTATGACGACTCAAAAGTGTCATTTAATGATTTTTTTAATGAAGTACTTTTGAGTTTGAATTTGAATTAGACAACTAATTCTACTATAGGTACAAATACCATTTTTAACCAATAACATTAAAGTTGTACCAGAATACCTTTACAGTTGTATAGTAAAGTTTCTTGATTTGCCGTAAAATCAAATAGTTTAGTGTAATTATGGCTCTCTGCTACCTAATATATAAATAAACCAAATGTTAGCTGTTAGTTATAATATCATTTTTCGCAAACAGCCTGCAGCGTGCCACGGGTCACAATAAACTGAAATCAATACTCAGTAATGACAGGCCTACGTAGCCTAGAGCACTTAATTCGTACTCCACTTGGGCTGTTATTATGTCTCAATTAAGTATTATTAAGTACGAAGGTGACAGAATCATTAAAGTATCACGTTGTATAATTCCACATCACTGTTGTACGCTTTTAATTTGAAATAATTGGCGATTATGTATTTAACGATACAATGTAACAGTACAATGATGGACGTATAAAATACGGACAGACTGTCCCTAATATATAAAGAATAATTAATTCTACTGTCACACACAGCGCCATTTAATCCCAAACTAAGCATTTAGCATATAATATGGGGTACTAAACAACAAATAAACATCCTTAATACATTTTTTTTTGTAAAAACATATTACACATAAACACCCAAACCAATACAAACAGACATGTTCATGCACACAAATGTTTGTACTGCCCGGAGGTTTTTATTGGTCTGGGTGTTTTCTAAGCATATTATGTATGTATTTAAAAAACGTATATTAGTATGTGTATCCCTTGTTACAGGCTAAATGCTTAGTTTGAGACTTAATAGCGCTGTTTGTCAATTATATTATATTTTTATGTAGCCAAGTCAAACAAAACAGTTATAATTCCGCGGAGTAAGAAAACTAGGCTCGTAAATTGTAAGTTAGGAAAGAACGCACTGTCCAAGTTATAGCCCGCCCCTAAGATGCACTATTGGCCCACGTCACTTCCTGTTATTTATTAATGCAAATAGGTACCTTACATTTTATTTATTTATTAAGGACAACCAACAAAACAATCACTGAATATACAAGTTTGGTTACATAAATCTAAATTTAGTGATGTCTTCATTATAGGCTGCCACGACGTGCATAAGAGAAAGAATCTAAAATTAATCATTTAACAATGACGAACAAATGTTTTTTGAACGCCAGTATTTCAAGTTTTGACGCCCGATTCGGTTTAGGTAGTGGTTGGGAAATTCATTGCAACACCAAAGATTACAGGTTAGATCCCGGATAACTAAAAAAGAGAAACAGTATTCAAATTTGAATTTAAAACCGCTTACCGTTCGTCCTGGCCATTTAACACCTTCTTAACGGTAAACAACTCCGGGTAAAATCAGAACTAAGAACGAATTTGTCAGCGAGTGATTCGGCCGTGACGGATGCCCGGGAAGCCCGCATAACTCACCCGGCCGACCCGGGTGTCTGCCAAATTTATAGCCGGCAAAAAATGTGGACTCCCTTGGAGGAAATTTCGCCGGTTTTATTCGACCGATATTTTATTCGGGGGAAATGACGCGTCGAGTGCTCGATGACTGCTGGATTTATATTCTTAGATAAAGGATTAGGGGTCAGATCTGAGCCGTTGGGCTGAGTCTATTCGGTGGAGTAAAGAGGGAATAGTATGGAACGGGACAAATATTTGAATGGTGTTTGTGACATTGTCGATTCTTGGATGTCTTTTCTTGGGTGCTTTTTTACTTTAACTTTGTAATCCTTTGACAAAGACCCACCTGGTGTTATGGTTGAGACGTCGGCTACAGCAAGAGCTTCAAGCTCGATCCCCGGGCATTACAAGCATTTGTGTGCATAAACATTTCTTTTGTATTGGTCTGAGTATTTTCTATGTCTAAATTATGTATGTAATTATAAAAAAAGTATAAAGTGTATTTATCTGTTGTTTAGTATCCATAAAACAGGCTAATGCTTAGTTTGGGGTTAGATGGTGCTGTGTTAATGTTAGTGGATATTTATTTATTTAATGTTTATTTTTTATTAATGATAAAATATTATTGACATTAAGAAATTATTGAATACAGACTGATTAAAATAATTTGAAATAAAATAATTCACTAGCCAACACCGGCAATGAGATGTCGTCTCTCACTCGTTTTTTAAGGAAGCAGTTCATCTCGCGATAAATCTCTCGGACCCTTCGCCGCAGGGCACCAAAATTATGGACACTATTAGAATCTTTAAAAAGAAATTTGAACTAGATGTGTGTCGTAATATTTAATTTAGAGTTGTGAAAACAGGCAAACAATCATTTTCTTCAATCCGTAATTAATTGTTTAAGATGTGTGTACAATTATTTGTACGCAATAATATTTGATCAAAAACCAACTCTCTAACCCGAGTTTCGAGTCCCACTTTGGGACGCCCTTCGACTCGTTGCAATAATTTTTTTTAGGCATGAGCCATGAGTGCTCGCCTTTCGCCCAGTGAAGCTGCAATGTTCTAATGAAACTAAAAAAACAAGTGTATTCTAATAAGATGTACCTACAGACGTAATGAAACAGACCTTCTCATAATGGAAATTGGACTGTACCATGCAGAATGCGGTTTGCCGAGAGCGAAAAACTAGTATCCTAAGTCAGTTAGCCAGTTCAAAAGATTTATGCACCTTTCAAAGCACGGAGTTGACGCTTTTTTTATTTGCCGTCCTTAGTCGTCCACGCGGGCCCAGTGCGGATTGACTTTACGCACAACCTTTGAATCTATTCGCAGGCGTGCGCAGGTTTCCTCACGATATTTTCTTTCACCGTAAGAGCGTCGAACAAAGGTACCTACATATAATTTCAAAAATTCGATTAGTAAGTGGCGGGCTTTGAACCTGCACTCCCCAGATCGAAAGTCCACACCAATGAGCCACTTCACTCACTCTCTTTCTTTCTCCCACGGTTCTTCTCTCACATTAGTTCATACAAAACTAATATAATATCGGGTAAGTTTCCCAATTTCTGTGCCTCGTTGCCTAGGGTCGGGTGATATATTGCTCGGCGGGCTGCGAAGAATCACAATCAGACAAATTCATTCCCCACTTGACACCTTGCACTGTATATTTACCCCCCGGGGCCCTTTCACCCCATTTAAGTAGTGATTTACTTTAGTTATGTTGAACTTATCCTGGTGTTCCTAGTGTTGTAATGTTTGTTTTATCTTATTTGATAGGTACCTACTTTCGTTTAATTTTATAATTCCTCTTCTTCAATTATAAGATGATTTTATAGTTATTAATGTATATACACAACGAGTTGACCTGTGTACTATAAAAAAATACATTACATAAAGATAGAATAAGCGCATTTTTAAATTAGGTCTAATTCTGGCCCTGTTATATACAACAATGGTATAAGAGTATAAAAGTTTATCGAAACGCCTGAAAAAAATAACTAGCAATGTTATCAGGAAACAAAATTTTCACAAATAAATGATAAGTTGCTTTAGTAATTTCAAAGTTAATTAAGATCTTAAATTATAAGCTATATTAACTTTTTCAGTAGAGGCGAGTTTAGTACTCCGGTTTCATATTGACTACATATGCCTGTATTTGCTGATGCTGGGACCTGTTAGCCACCTTTATTTTCAACAAAAGTTTTATTGAATTATTCTTTATGTAATAATTTGAGTGAAATCTAATAAATACATTGGATCTGTTCACCAATCAACTGTTTTAATAAATTTATAATTTTCTAGCATTTTTTTTAAATTTTAAACAGCTATTATTTTGACAAAAAAATCACGTCGTTACCTGATATAAACCATTTTGGTACCATTTAACACGTCATATTCTGATTTTAGGGTCCAGCTTGATGCTCTAAATAAATATTTCTCGTACTCTTGAGTATGCATGTTCACAAAGTAAAAACGTCGTTGTTCCTTCCAATCGAGCTCCTTTATCATGGTGGCTCTTTACGAGCGCATAAATTCCGTTTACCTTTATGAATATTCAAGGCGACTGCGATGTTGTTAACACCGTGAGAGCGTGATTTTTACAAGGATTTATATTGGCGCGAGGAAATCTGAAGCTGTTTGAAAGTGTGAGTCGCATTACATGTTATCGCTGAAAAGCGAATAAGTAATCGTAAAACTAATTCCATTAATACGTCAATATTATCTATTGTTAAACCGATTTACAAAAAAAGGCGGCAAACTCGATATTCAAAATTATAGACCTATCACACTTATCTCAATTATTTCTAAAATTTTCGAGAGTGTATGTACACAAGGCTTATGCTTTCTGTTCAGCTCTTAACATTATCAATGAAGATCAGTACGGCTTTCAAAAGCATAAATCACAAATCTTGCTATATTTTCTCTGTTACAAGAAGTCTTAACTAATATAGATAAAAAATATATAACTACAGTATTATTCTTAGATATGTCAAAAGCATTTGACTTGGTTAACCACTCAACTTTGTTGCAAAAATTAGAGGACATAGGAGTAAGGGACTAACTCTCCAATGGTTTCAGTCATATTTACGTGATAGGCAGCAATATGTTGTAACTACAAAACGAATAAATATAATGTTGTGCAATCTTATAAGTCAAATACTTGTATAATTTATATGGTGTTCCACAGGGTAGTGTCCTTGGACCTCTTCTATTTATCAATATATAAATGATATTATACATACAACTAAATACAAAACTATATTATTTGCTGATGATGTGTGTCAGTAGTAATAACAACTAATTCGAAAGAAGGTATTGCTGAACATGAAGCTGAAATTAATAAAACATTGAATAAAATCATTGAATGGCTCGAAGTAAATAACTTAAAAATAAATTTGACAAAAACGAAATATATCCTTTTAATAAGAATAGTAAATATAATTTTAAAATTTCCTTCAAAGGAACTTGTATTGAACAATGCGATCAAGCTAGATTTCTTGGTATAAATATTGATAAATGCATTAACTGGAAATCACAAATTGACAATGTATGTGATAAAATTAACCGCTTTGTATTTGTTCTTAGGCGTCTTCGACCTATAACAGATCGAAGTTGTGTCCTTTCTGCCTATCATGCCTATGTGGCATCCATTTTGCGCTATGGATTGATCTTTTGGGTAACAGTGTCAACGTGCACAAAGCTTTTATAGCCCAAAAAAAAATGCGTGCGTGCAATTATTGGCGTACCACCATTTCAGTCTTGTAGGCCGTTGTTCAAGAAGCTGAGACTGTTGACGTTGCCGTCACTTTACATATTTGAGACATGCAAGTTTGTTAAGCAAAATCTGAAAACTTTTTACTCGGGCAGGCGAGATTTATCCCCGTAATACTAGAAATCCTGATAGGCTTGTTTTAAAATTTGCACCCAGAACTACTTTATATGTAAAAACTTCTTGAATATGTGTGCCAAAATATATAACAAAATACCAGAAACACTAAAACTGATAAATCTGCCATTATTTTGTAAAAAACTGTTCATATGGCTTTTGGATAAAAACTATTATAGTCTGAATGATTTTTTTATGTAAATAATATATTGTTTTCATTGTGAACATTTTTTACATGCCTTTCTTAGGCGAAACATGTTGTACTATAAACCATTGTAAAACATCTATTGTATTACCATGTTTCAAGTAAATAAAGTTTATTATTATTATATTATAATAACCACGTTCAAACCACACAACAAGCCATAACTCAGGGCTTAAACCATTGGTTCGTTTAAAATTAATTTTAAATGCATCTGCTTAATTTACAACGTCTCCTGTAAAATCTTATATTAATGTATGTGTGTGTATGTATATGCATGTGTGTATAGCTTGCTGTCTTAATATTCATTTATGTATGTATCAACGCTGCTTTAGTATAAGTATATGTATCTACAATAAATGTATCTAGTGTGTTTTCATATTATTATTCTTATGTGTATATTGTGTTTATTATTATATTTTCATGTGTCGTTTAAGTTTTGAGTAAAATATTTACCCTATTTGTCTATATGCCCTTTGATAAACTTTTAATATGTGTATTATGTAAAGTGCGTGTATGTAGTAGTCTCTCTTAGAAGGTAGCCACGGGAGACCAGTGTCATGGTGTCTTCATCACCATGGCTGTTGCTGAGTGGTATACCTGTTCTGTGTCTTTAGATTTAAGTTTTTATGTTTAAGGTAATGTTGTATACTGTCACAGAATAAATATTTCTTTCTTTAAATAAATATCAATAAATAAATATCTACTGACATTCACAAAGCGCCATCCAGCCCCAAGTTAAGCGTGGAACCTGTATTATGGGTACTCAACACCGGATAAACATACTTATGTACATTTTTTTTGTATATACATACATATTAAACATAGAAAACACCCAGACCATTACAAACAGACATGTTCATGCACACATATGTTTGTACTGACCGGGGATCGAACCCGGAACCCTTGATGTTGCAGCCGACCGCTCAACCGCAACACCAAATGGGTCATCTTTCTTTCTTTCTAAACTGTTCTAAAAATCAATAAAATCTTGTCATCAGCAACCGACACAGGTCGTCAATCACGGACGCAACTGCATTACCCGCGCACTCTTAATCGCCGGTGCAATCCTATATTTCTTGATTAAGAGCTCGTAAAAACGTCGTCTCGCTCTGAGTTATGGTGCGCGAGCGGGAGGGCAGATTAGCTGCCTCCACACACCTGAAATATTGTGATGGATTTCGGTTTTTATTTTAATGAATTCATTTTAACTTGGAACCGTGTTTTAACCTCATTATTAGCATACAAGCTAAGGTAGGGTAGGGTTATTTGGAATGATGGATTCCTCTCACAAAAATCTCTCACTCACAGAAATGATGTTATTCGTGTTAAAAATAAAGTAACCAACATAGCTTACTTTAACAGTAAGTTGAAGTGATAGTGGGCTGGTCACGTATGTCGCAGAACAGATGGCCGTTGGAGCAGACGAGTTCTGGAGTGGAGACCGCGTCTTGGCAAGCGTAGCCATCCTCTGGCCCAATGGATCGACGTCTTGTAAATGTCGCTAATGAAGACTGGAGGAAAAGCCTCGTTTGTTGTCCGGCAGGATGCATCACGGATTTGGTGTCTTGTAAATTGTAGGCGTTTGGCATCCCGAAGGAGTTGAGTCATTACCAACCATGCTGGTTTAGCACGTGTAAGAGGACGGCCTGACAACTGTATCCTCTATCTACCAAATGCTTGCCTAATACTTTGCCGACTTATTACATAACAGAAAATTCTTGAACACAGTTGAATCGACCATGCTTTATGTCCTTACGAATGTTGTTCATCAACACCCATTAACACCGCGCCGAATGGAGCAAAACAACTATAAATGACAAAGATACAGGCGGCGCATAATAATATTTCTTCAAAAACGACTAGCTTTCAGACAGTAGCCATTCTCGGCTAATAAAGCAGATAAGGAACGGCGATATTTCACGATTCAGAGGCGGTAAAGTATCTCGCTGCAAACCGACCGAAATGAGCCATCCGAACGTGGAAAGTGCTACAATTTATACACAGTTCTAGGTTTGTGTGTGGGCCGAGTTATGAGACAAGTACCTATCATGACTGAAATAACGCAGTGGTTGAAAAGTCAGGTGTGTAATTTACACCAAAGTGTAATTCTTAGTGTGTGCCGTGTGGTGACGCATTTCACATATTTTATTACAATTAATATACTAACATAAGAGTTTTGTAAGGAAATTGTGACTTACTTTTTATATGGGCTCGCCGTCCTGAAATAAACAATTGAATTGAATTGATTATGAAATGTCCCTGATGTAAATTTCTGTGCCTGCGCAGTATTCATACTGCTGTATACTGAAAGCATGTCAAAACTAAATATGTGAATTCAATTAACCACTTTTACGCAGGCCTGTACCCACTTTAGGGCTACTTAGGCTGCAACCCAGAGCCTCGTGGTAACTAGGGGTTACCTGAGAGATTCTACTACAGAAATAAGGTCACCGTGTGTACAATTAATACTTGCGATGCCTCGGTTTTAAAATTTAAATTCACTATATTGTGAAAGTAAACATGCTTGCGTCCATGACTTGCGCCCACCCGCTAGTTACAATATTTTACAGTGAGCAGACATTTTTATAGGTATTTAGCGAAAACGTCTCTCCTACAGGGCAATTTGCAACTTGTTTGCGTGGCTAATAAATCGGATCCACGCCCGAAATTATGCCCTCGCTGCGCTGACGTCAGCTTTTATTTCAATTATTATTTTGTACCACTTTGTTTTGGTGTTATTCTTTGTTCGCAATCTCTATTGTCAATCTACATTACACTTAACTATTGACCCTAATGGGTTAGGAACCAGTCTTGTCTCGCTTTTTTATTTAAATATTCTTACTAGCTTCTGCCCGCGTCTTCGCTCGCGTTAAATTTGCGCGTAATAAAAAATGATTAAAGATTCTTCTGTTAGTGACAAATAGTCAGTATAAAATTTTTACTTATGTACATACCTCAAAAATTGTGGAATGTTCCATAAAAACTACCATCCCTTTTTATGATTTTGAACATGTCTGTTTGTTTTCCATGTATAATATGTATGTATTTACAAAAACAAAATGTTTATGTATGTTTATCAGTTGTCTAGTACCCTAACTACAAGCTCCTCGCTTAATATAGGGCTAGATGGCGCTGTGCGAGTGTCAGTGGACATTTATTTATTTATATCCCTTACGCTTGTGAAAAGCTTGATATCGTAACGCTACTAAAAATACGAGAAAATTCGACCAAAAAAAATTTGAAGTCCTTTATAAGGCGTCTCACAAGTGATTTCTCGTTTCCTAGATCGTGACACGTTAAGAGCTCAGAGAGCGTGTATCGAGTTCCCTCCGAGCCTCTCGAGACCTCATAATGTGATATTGCCCAAAAATATGGCGACGTGTACCGTTGGAGTGCCTCGGAGGGAAGGACGCTGGGTAAATTTGATATACTATTTATCGTATCGTAAGCAAGGAGTTACCCAACGCAAATAACAATAATAATTAAAGAAAGATATTTTACTGGTAGACAAACGCGCTAGCCGCTGCGCCATCGAGCTGGTGCTCGATGGCGCAGTGGATACATATTTTTAACATCAAGAAAGTCGGCCGCTCGTTGGCCTACCAGTAAAATAATAAAAAATATATAATACCTACTCATTTTTGTAGTGAAAGAAAGCTCTTTTATTATTATTATATACCTTAAGTACCTCCGTGCTTCGGAAGGTATGTTAAATGGATGGTTCGGTACTACTTTAGTATCATTGTCGTTAAGGCTCCTTGTATGAACTCATGCCCAATACCTTTCAATATCACACATATAAGCCGCAGATACGAATCGAAATACCGAGTCCAAATCGCATTCGATATTCTAACATTTCCCATTATTACCAACATTGAAAAACAAATTCTCAAAGAGCGCGTCAGCTCCCTCCGAACTCTAGACGGAAGGGCGACAATAAAATAACAACATAATTCCAAAACTGGATAAGGGAACGTGGTTTTATTACACTAACACCGCCTGTCATGTGTCAAGCCCTCCGATATTCGCACAGTTTGATGTAAAATAGATTTTTTCCTAACGTATTCAACCCCCGGCCTTGATATGTATCGAATTTTCAGCTCAGAGACGTATTTGGTATAATTTGAACAATTCAAGTGTTAGTTTCTCAGGGATAAAATCAGAAAAAAGGTTATTCGTGAAAGGACTAAAGTAACCAACATAGCTTGCCGGATCAGCAAGTTGAAGTGGCAGTGGGTCAGCCACGTATGTCGCAGAACCGGTGGCCGTTGGAGCAGACAAGTTCTAGCTTGCTAGCGTAGACGCACTTCGGCTCACATGGACTGACAACTTGCGAAAGGTCACTCGCAGAATTAGGAAGAACTATGTCAAGTAGTCGACCGGGATAATTTGAAGAGAGTGAAGAGAACTGCGCCTCTTTGGGATGATACTCTCTCTCTCTTCAACCTGTTGCAGTCCACTGCTGGACATAGGTCTCCCCCATTTTAGATATCCCGGTCCTTCGCTTTACGCTACGCTTGCCAAGACGCGGTCTCCACTCCAGAACTCGTCTGCTCTAACGGCCATCGGTTCTGCGACATACGTGACCAGCCCACTGCCACTTCAACTTGCTGATCCGGCGGGCTATGTCGGCAAATTTAT
>PQWD01013220.1:0-26932 GCA_019425675.1 Leucinodes orbonalis
TTTGTTTATTCTTTAAAGAAAATAACCGAGATAAAAAGGGAAAACTTTTTAGAGTATCCATTTTGATTTCAACAAGTCTTTAGTGCCGTTGATTTCTTTATTAGTAGATATCATTATCCGACATCCAATTCTCCAGTCTGGAGGAGCTTATAAGGTAAGCTTGAGTCTAGTTGAGTAAAGAGGATCCAGCCTTTACAGTCGGGGGGTATAGTCCAAAAATGGAAGATACGACTGGATGATAAGTTGGATTTTTTGCATTTTAAAATATATTAAACTACCTTTCAAATTTCAACCTATTTAACAATTGAGAGTAGATATACATTGATGTCTTTACTTCAATGATGTGTGTATTCAAAATCTTCCTCCGCATATTGTAATGTAATTTCATTGATGTGATTTGATTATTCGTATATTTGGAAATCCTGTAAGTCACTGAATTGCAATTCTGATTCCAAATTCACGGTTACTTTTCGATTTACTCGATCTATAGCAAAATAAGGTGTTGTATTGCAATAACTATAGATCAAATTGAGAAATATCGTAAGATATATTATAATTGAAGGTTTTGTTATTTCACGGTGACATTATCCACCCCCATAATTACGTCACATCTAATTTTATAGAGCTTCAGCCATTGTTGTTGCCTCTCGTGGCTAATCATAAGCGAAGCATTCACAATTTGCATCACACGGCTGGAAGGAAGCATTTCGAACTCAAAATAATTAGGCTCCCATTATGAACGGTTCACGGCTGGTAAAAATGATGCATCATCGGGAAATCCAGACAAGCTAGACGGAGACCTGCGTTATTGGTAGTGCGCGTGCGTTATTCCTCTCTTGGTGTACTGCTCGCACGCACTGCCAGGGATAGCCGTCTCTCTTCTCCGGGAGGCCGATCTATACCCGCTAGCTACGACTACGGCGGCACGTTCGCTAGTACGCAGGTTTGTGGCGTTTGACACTAACGTCAGAGCAGCCACTCGGGTACCGGGACGCAACGCGGCCGCTAAAATGTCGCGCGCCGTGCTTTTTATTAGTGTTTTTACCCTATTTTTGGACGTCCTCCATGCTGGGCAGGTAAGATATATGTTTTGATTTAATTCAAGGATCTTTGTAAAGAATTTGAGCAGGTTTGACTCGCCGGGCCACTAAGTCGTAAATCGATTGCGTTCGGTAATGTTTTCACGCGCGACGGTGTAAAATAGTTGCTGGCTGAAAAGAGTCGTTTTAATAGACGGATGCCATAAAAGTTATTATTCGTGTGTCTTTTTCTTTTTAATGTATCCAATGTAGCTAACATGGATTGCGTAATATGTTGTCATTATCTGTAACTTATTTTAGTTTTTTTAGTTTACGCACAACTTAGGTTTATGATGGAGTAATTAATTACGCAAGAGTAGAGCGTGATAATTTTTAATTAATAATGATAATTTTTAAAAAAGAATATAAACATACTTATGTTTTGCATTAATTTAGACCATGGGTGGATTTTTTTAAATGACATGTAAGCAAGCCTTGATTCAGTGATTTCGCTTTAAATTACTTTTACAGAATAATCTTTCGAACGGTGATATTTACATTCTTCCAATAGCTCTACATCAAATAACCGCAGTATACGATAAACATCTCTTTTATTTAGCTGTAAATCTCCAGGTCCTCAACCACCTACAGAACAATAATTCATACACTTTGTACGGTCACTGTTAGAGTAATAGGGATTATTACTCTAGCAATGATTTTCGTAAGCTTGTTTCTTCAGGAATACTTCTACACATCCTTGGCTGTAACGTTCCCTATCCAGGCATTTAGCGGCTACACTCCTATCATTGCAATTTTTTGTCTTTGTTATCCTTCAACTTATTGCAGAAGGTGCTGGAATCAGGGACCTTTACAATTTTCGCAATATCGCTACTTATGCTATAAGGTAGTACTTTTTCTGGGCAAGTTCGCTCCATCTTAGAGCACTAGAATAGTCTGTATAATATAAAAAAAGGTTTTTTTTGTTACACATGTATCATTCCATAAGCAATCGTTTGCGATACCTTTAATTATTTAAATTCAAACTTAGTCTTACAAAAAAGATTCCGCATGCAATTCATTTGTATTGCGAAACAAAATGAAAATAATTAGCGTGACATAATTCTTCAATTGCATGGGAATGGGTACCTTTAATTGATTCTGTTCCATCTAGCGGTAAAGAAATAAGCAATGTACTTATCTGACTAAAAATAATTTCGCATAAACCCCGTGGTTCGGCCGTTTACTTCATTGATCAGCATCGCTCAAGCGGAAACTGCCAGTAAAAGTAGAAATATCGCATCAAAGAGGAAAATATAAGGACTTACAAAACGCCGCTTTTTGATGTTTACGTAATTAAATAAGCGTCGGATAAAACGATTGAAGTGGAATCATTGCGCATGATTTTGCAAAACTTTAAGGTTTTTAAAATTATATTACTGCTTTACGAACTTTTTGTAAGCAAATCATTTAGGATAGCATTTTTGGAGTAACTTTACAATCCGAAGACCACGTATCGATTATAATAAATGACAAAAGAAAGAAAAGAGCAAAAAATTATTAATACAATGAAAACGGAGAGGTAGTACGCGTTGATTGAATCAATAGTGAAATAAAGTACTTATTTATAAGATTTTTAAAGCAAGGATTAGTTAAAAACAAGAACAAAATATGTTAAGACGAGATTTGATACATTAGCTAGGTTTTTTAGAAACTAATGTTTGGATTTATAAGATCCTATGGTTATGGTGAAGAAACATATGCGTACGGGTTTATTTTTACAGCTGCAACTGATTATTTACAATCTTTTGTGTATACAAATGCCCAGCGGCCAAGTAAAATGTGAAATATGACTTTGTTTCGTTTTTTCAGTAGCCAATGTTATAAATTTCGTAGCGCATGCTGACTTACAATTATGCCAAAGTAATAAAATTTGATTGAAATAAAGAAGAAGAGTTTTTTAACGGATAAAAACTTGTTCCGTAAGGTATCGGATCAAAATGTTATCAAAGGAATTGTTTAAGCTGTTGCATCGATTCTTCGTATGAAACATTTTCTCGATTAAGAACTTCTTAATATCATCGCCGATCTATATAGACGAGTCTTTATATTTCAAATACAATACATAGTTGAGAATTGGAATTGGCCGGCACTAGTGTAGGGCCAACTCTAATTTAGAGTCGAGTCACGCTTCTTCGTCCACGGCTTATTGTATCGATTCCGTTTCTCGGTACGATATAATAAATTCATTCTACTCAAAAGCTACGTCAGTCGTTTGATTCAATAATTCATCGGCTGTATGAGTATGGTATGAGTGGTAGTCGATTTCTTATTAGATTAAACTTTTCAGAATTAGGATTTTCTGTCAAATTTTAAATGGATATTGAAACTTTGGCGTGTTTTCTCTTTTGTATATCTGCAGGTTGTAATGCGTTTTTGCAAATATTAAAAAAAGCAAAATAGCCTTCACAAAATTCATAGTCAGCCCGTAGGTAAAATAAACCGTAGTTTATAGTACACGGTTGTGTGCTCTTTATTTTACTAGGAGAAACAGTAAACTTTGCTAGTGCCACAACTCTTGCTTAGAGCTTGTGCTCCGCGAAATATGAAAGAAAGTTATTGCTTGTATCCTATTTTATAACATTCTGTTTGCTTTACCATTAACGTTATGAAGGATATCAGTGGATTTAATGTAAGAGCATAAATATAACGCTTAAGTGAATGCAACTAGTAATGCTATTATGTTCATAAATAACTAACCGTCGTCAAGGAGAGAATTAGTATCTAATTCATATTACACGGTAACGTTTTTCGTTTTCATTACAAAACAACATGAAGAGCCATACTACAACATAGATTTCAAAATATTCTTAAATCTATGACAGTGTTAGACATCGTCCCGTGAAATAGGGGTGTATGTGAAGACGGCACTGTAGCTAAGTGGAAATTGCTGGTATGAGAGACTGTCATTTCAGGTGACGGAGGGGTCAGTGTTGCGGAAATTAATTGCTATCTAGAGTAGATTGTATTCATGGCAGCCGTGTCAGTTTATAGGGTGAGTGCTCCGTTCACTTGATATTTAGTAAACTGTTATGGCAAAAAAAAGTACGGTGGAGATGAGATTTTGCAAGTGTTAAAACTATAGCAAATTAAAGGTGAATGGCTTTTGCACGAGTACCTATACTTACAGTACAATTAATATTTTTATTTTTTTAAAAAATCATAAAAAAAATAATTAAAAAAAGCATAAACTTGCTACAATACAACTGCTTGTGTAATACTTAAAGATAAATTTGCTTGCGAAATTGTAAGCCGCCTGAATGTTGTCAAATTAGAGTTACTAGATACATTTCATGCTTAGGCAAGCTGTGCCTGAGCTTATTAGACGCAGTTATTCCTTATTTTGTGGATGTGCACTATAAACGTGTAGGCTTTAGCGGTACTAGCATCTTTTCGTAAGAATAAAGACTGGGTTTTTCACAAATTCCTTACGAAATATACAGATGATTCATAGTTGTATTTCTAAAGATATTAATACTTATATAAGGTAAAGGATAAAACTATTATTTTTAAACTAAATTAATTTTTTGATGAAATGTGAACACTGACTTAATCATTAAAAACATATTTTCCAAAATTCAAATTTGGAAATTTGTTACGTGATGGTACAAGATGTATTCCAAGGATGTGAAGAGTGAGATCATTTGTATTAATCAATGTATTAATCAATGTATTCATCATCATTAGGTAAGGTCAGGCTTTCGCGCAGAAGATAGCAATAGGGGGATTTTGGGCCATAACCTACCACGCGGGCCATTACACCACATTAACAAATTTGGTTATGACATTTCAATGACTATCCCTCAATGATTCGTTGCATATCTTGAAAAACAGGCTTTTATATTCGTTGTGAGATATATTGTAATGCATACTTAGGTATGTTCCTTGTGAAGTAAGTAACAGTTGGATACTGTTATTAAATTCTCGTTCTAAAATCTAATGTTTTAACTATCTTTTACTGAAACATTAAAAGTGAGAATTCTCTGAAATGAAACTGTTCTTGTTTCTTGATAAGGTTAAAAAGTTTTTATGAATGCCTTTACAAAGGGAAAGTGTTTGGTTGAACTTTTCAACATTTAATAACTTGTTATTTCTTTGTGATTCTGGAACATTATTGTCATTATTAATAAATGTTTGGGTCAGGAATGCAAACATTACCCAAGTTTTTTCAATTTAGAGTTTTTGTTTCAATGTTGTTTTATTGTTGAAATAGAATAAAGCATAATGTTCAAATTTTATTGCAATCTTTTCTGTCGTGCTTATAACAATGAATTATATTAGGCTCACTGTATTCCTCTAATTTTTATTATTTTATTGAAACAATGATTCGATAATTCGTCTTGAGTTATTAAATACTGTAATAAGAATGAGTATGCTAAAATCATTGGAAAAAAATTTTAGTTTCCGATAAAGTGAAATAAAATCAAACGAATGTGTCTTCCAGTGCTTTATCAAGTAATGCTAATAGTATGTAGTGTCATGCGTTCAAGATGAAAATTGATGAGCATAGCACTTAGAACCCAAAATACGACCAAAAAATAAGTTGAAGTATTCTTTCCCGCCTCTGGGGTCACAAATCGGAATAAATGCCAATGTAAAATGTTATCAACGAATGCGTGAGTTGGGCGTCTTTTGTTTTCATAGAGGTTCAAGTTGCATTAAATTTTCCAACACGTTGAGTGGGTTTTTACGAGAAAAATCCATTATACCCGACGGCCGGGACCGCAGAACAATGAAAGGTTCTTTACGAAGAAACATACCATCTGATAAAGGTTAAGTTTTTACGATTTGCGGCCAATGATTGCGGCAGATAGAGATTTTGCTATTTCGAGATTTTCATTGGAACATAGCGAGAGAGTACGTATTTTTAATTCTGTAGCGGCATTAAGCTGCAAGTATAAGGATTAAAATAAAATTTCCACTGAAATACCGCGGTTTTATTACCAGTTGCCAGTGTTCTCCTTTCTTTGAGGAGATTTCAGTGGCTTAATAGGGTTGGATTTGTATTGTTTGAAAACGGTTGTGCAGTGGCCTTTGTGGGCGAGATACGCGCGTTTGGGATAAGACGTTTTGTGCCACAACTAGATTAATGGCTGTGCTTTTTATCAACATCAGCTACCTTAACCTTCAGAAACGCCCGCAGCAAGGACAATATCTCGAATGCATTAATCACTAAATACTCATTTTAACATTTGTGAGGCGTCGTAGTTTTTAATTAATGTTTGAAGAATATTGATCTTACATAAATTATTTGATTTGATATGAAATGTGATTTTAATATTACTTATGCATATTTTAAATTTCACTAAATATAAGAAAAAAGTTAAGTGACTAAACTAACCCGTCCATTAGTTTAGCTACGCAAACTGCGGTACCTGAAATAGGTTTTAGTATATGTTAAAGTTTTTTAAATAAGTGCACTCTTCAGAAGTTAGTAGACGTGTATAACTAACTCATGAACCTTAGGAATTTGAGGAGTAATTATAGAGATTCTGAATTAGTATTCTCATGTATACTATAAACTTAATAGAATAATGATCCTAGGTAGGATCAGAAGTAGCTATTCGTTTTCACATAAAGAAGCTTGTTACTCGTTGAAGTCCGTTATCAATCAAAACCTTACTGCCATTTCAGTGAGGTGGAATCCAAATGGTTTAATTCTGAACTTACTGGAAGTCCATTGTCGCTTAATAGTAGTCTTCGTCCTCCGTCCATAGAGTTATCATCATTCCATTACAGTGCACTCCTACAGACTATAGGAGCATCCACGCGGCGCTCCGATAACTTGTTTATGCTGCATATCGTACTGGTAACTTCGTTGTATTCGCAGTTGGAAAACATACTTTGTTTAAAATGTCATGGTGTCCTACTGGGTGGCTATTTAAACATTTTGCTGTTTTAAGTGATGCTATTGTAGCCTATTTTAGGAATACGACATTTGTCAACTTCGAGTTTTTAGTAAATAACTTATTTTTAATGTACTTACTTGTAATTAACTTAACTACTGATGATAGCTGGCTATGACATGTATATTATGTATCATATCATCCTTATATGTCATAGTGATGTTACTGATAAAGGTTAACGAATAAACTCGTGTATTTTACTATCTTAAATTTGTTTGTAGTTTTTATTATAACCTGAGCTTTCTATGTCGATTACATTTACCCAAAGTTACCTAAACTGTCCGTACTTAGAAACTATTGATTATACCGAATGATAACTATCGAGTACTTAGCATTCGATTAAAGTACTTACATATAACGGGTTAGCTCACGACCCATCATGAACTTCATATTTATGTGCCAGACGCATTCGCAGAACTTCTAACCCGATTTATCCCTTCGAGAACTTTCCATTAAAAGCTTCCTAGTTTGAATTATGTTTATGTCCGAATAATGGTCTTTTGATTGCAACTATTAATTTATGGAGGTTATTGTTTATGGTAGAGCAAAACAAATGAGATATTACGAAAAATGGAATTAGAAATTATCTATATGAATATATATAAGTTTTTTATTATCTTTAGGCATTCGGTTTGTTATAGGATGTAGCTCCTATTTTTTTGGCATTTTAAAATGATTTTACATCAGAGACAGTAAAAAGATTCAAATATAAGTAGTACGTGGTAGTATTAACCCCCGTAAAGTTAAAGATTAGTCTTAGTTAAGTACTTATGGGATAAAATGTACTACAAGGAAACTTGGTAGTAAATGTAAGTGCTTTTATAAAATTTAGAAGAAACGCTCCTTTGGAATTTAATCCCTAGTCTCAAGATGGCGAGGTTACTACGCCTAAGCCTTTGCAGAAAGTTAGGCCACAAAAGTAGCGATTTTTTTCTCTTATAAAGTGTATCTTACAATCTTGTAAGGGTCAGATGAGCAGTGGCGTGCTCTCCATAAATGCAAATAAGCAGTGCATACCTTGTGCGTCCAGATCACCACAAAAACCCCAAAGTATTTAAAGATTCTCACTGATTTGAAACCACAGGCGATCTGCTGTCATCAACAGCACTCAATTTGACAAAAATACAAATTATAATTATTTATTGTTTTGCGATTAATTTCACTCAACTTGCATACCGTACTCATAATCTCTGTGCACGCCACTGCAGATGAGTACCTTAATACGTCAGCAGTTGTCTTATAGCCATTATCTTGCCAATATAATGCTAACTTTAGTTATTTTTCATGATTATATATTTGATGCTACAGCGTTTGCCACCTTGTCATTACTTACTTTTAATTTATACTTATAAAACAAATACATATTAACTACATTTTTGGGTAACATGACCTCAATAATAGTTTTGTAGAGGCGCAGAACTCAAATAATCTGTTCCGGTTTTGTTTGTATATAATTCCTTTTAGTGCATTCTTCCGATTTGTATATAGTTGACTATGTATAGTTTCACCATTTTACAGTAGTGTTTTTGTCATCTGTTAATTAAATAAGGCTTTTTTTTTATTATTTTTAACAACCGCTTACAACTCAGGCTGGGCTTTGATGATGTAGCACTGTACTCTGTAATACGCAGATAATTTAAATAATGTAGCTTCGCGTCTTTTATGAAGACTTGCTCAGTAAGAAGCACATAAGCTCGCGTTACACCGCCTACTTAGTGGCGCCAACTCAAAGCGTCTCAGAGGAACTGCCGCTACAAGTGTGTATATAACAGTCTTTTGTCAGACAAGAATGGAGCGTCTTGTGAGGACGCAATGCACACCCCTCCACACTATTTTTAATCTCGCCTTTCCGCTACGACATTGATGTTAAATAAGTTTTATGCGACATGGTACCTACTTACTTGCACGGACTTGGCAGTGTTACGGGCTTTAAGTGATGTATAACTTTTATACGTATAAGGGGTAGATGGGGAAAACGTTTGGGACCTAAGCGGTTGGCTTCACCTATCATGCTATATTCTGCCCAATAGCGTACGTTGACTGCAATTTACCGTTTTTTTATAATGAGCTTTAATATCTTTCTATATATAGGCTAGATAGGGAAAGGATGAGGGTTCTTATTCTTTCCAATAATGAATTTCGTTTTGCTAAAGCCCTATACTACACAATTGATTAATTATGCTTAGAAAAAGTGAATTGCTTTGTGAGGTAACACTAATAAAACGTCAATATTCGACAATGGATTAAGGGTTTCTTTGTTTATTCAACTAGGATGGTATTTTGGGAATTATATATTTGACTAGAAGGCAAAATTACATTTACAATTTATACATGTATAACCGTGTCTCTGAAAAATTACAATAAAAATGGCAGCATAAAGGAAATTGAAGTTCTCAACATCAAATCCCCAGGATTCGTAAGCAAAACATTAACTCATACTCAACAGGCCAAACCACTGAAGCGCTTTTTTTTCAAAGCATCAAAACTCATATTTTTAGTTTAGTATTTTAATCGTTTTTTATTATATTTTTTGACGTTCATAGTGTTTTTTGTAAGCCTAATTTGAAATAAATGTTTTTGACTTTGACATACGATACTATAAAATAATACGCATGTATTCAAAATACAAATCTAAGTACTTTTGTTACTGTCTGAATACTAAATTTAAAAACACTTGATATAATTGCTTCTTATTTAAAGTCAAAGTCAAAAATATTTATTTCAAATTAGGCTTACAAAAAGCACTTATGAACGTCAAAAATATACAAAAATATAATAAAACGATTAAAATACTAAACTAAAAATATGAGTTTTGATGCTTTGAAAAAAAAAGCGCTTCAGTGCTTTGGCCTGTTGAGAAAGAAGCACTCAAGAAATCAACAGTGTAGCCTTTTTAAAAACATTTTCATTTTCCTTAATGTAACATATATCATAAACACTGAAATGTGAGCATTTAAGACCACGGATTTTTATCACATAAATATTCGTCAATAGTGTAGTACCCTTTTTTAGAAAGGTGGTTTTTTATTCTAGCATTAAACATGTGTAAAGGTAACTCGACAATATTTTGCGGTACCTTATTGAAAAACTTTATACATCTTCCTATAAAAGATTTACCTACTTTATGTAGTCTCAAGTCTGGAACAGCAAGTTTGTTTCTATTCCTAGTATTAAAATTGTGGAGTCAAAATTTTTTTTAAAGGTATGATAGTATTTACGGACGTAAATTAAATTTTCATAAATATATTGTGATGCTATAGTCATTATATTTATTTCTTTAAAAAGTTCCTTAAGAGAGTCACGGGTATTCGTAAATTATATCGCCTTACATATTGTGTCATGCACATATGTGGAAAGTCAAGTTAAAAATACAATAATCATACGTTATAAAAGGATGTTGATTAACCTGTTCGGACTACATTTGCTTAAGACGTGTACTGGCAACATTCCGAGGATTGCAGGATTTAGAGAATGGGTTATTATATTAGGGTTGTCTACTTTTAGTTAATAATAGAAATACATTAAGTATTTTAAGTTTTATAAAAACAGAAACGTTTAAAAAATCCATTTACTCGTGTACAATGAGGATACTTAGTTATTTTTCCCTTTTTTATGTTATAAGTAAACGGGACGGTCAGTGCACTCACCTTGTGGTTAGTGATACGCCTGACCATGACAGATGCAGTGTCGAAAAATAATAATAACAGAAGGTTGTGTTTTCCGCCAACACCAACAAGGTTGTATTTTCAACCGAGACGACAGGCGCTAAGTCTCGAATACCTGGTAATTTCACTAGCTACAGTGCCTTCATCTCAAAACACAGAAGTGCATAACACTTCTATTTCACGGGATGATATCTGGCACTGTGGTGGTAGCCTACCTAGACGAACGAGTACTGAATGCGGAGAAATGATACTTTTACTGAATGCGGAGAAATGAAAGAAAGAAAGATTTATTTAGCACAAAATAATAAAAAAAACAGATTACAGAAAATCTTAAAGGCTAGTGCCAAACAGGACCTCACTCAGCAAAGGCCCTGACACGCAAATGCATGCCTGGACGCTGATTTTCAATGAAGCTCTTTTGGTGTACAGTATTACAAACTAAAATAACTGATGAAAATTAATATTAATGATACTTTTACTGAATTTATCATTGCTCCAATGATACATTCCGATATTCTTTTTAACTAAACAAACCCAAATAAGTTTAATGAAATTTTCGGCAAGGCACAATCGATGGGACATACGGTAAACGGAAAAAAATAAAAAAAAACAATACCAATACCAACAAACGGTTTCTATGAATTTCTAAACCTCACTCGTGTTGTCGAAAGAAATTCCTACATCAGCAATAAACACTCCACTCCACTCTTAGCTCTCTTTGCTTTTGTATAGTTGACCTTTGTATCAATTGTTTTGACGACCCTGATGAGAATCGCCGTCGCACCGGCCCGGTATCCCACGGGGATAGCTTGCCACCTGTTGCCGGGACTTTTTGCTCGTTGCCGGCAACGGTACATGGTGTAATTGCAAGCATATAGAATAAAGATACTTACATTAACACACTTTAATGAACCTTAATGCAGGACTTTCACCGGAAAATCTTGAGAGAGCCCATTTACAGTAAGAAGTCTATGGCCATGGCCAAAACTGGGTGGAATTCACCAACTGTCCTCAATTATGAATGATGGAGTTCATGAAATTAGTCACCAGTATGAGTTCCTCAGAATTAAAGAAATGTTTATATAGCATTAAAGAATATTTGAACTATAAGTGAAAAAAGGTTTTTATGTTATAACATAAATTAAAATGTAGAGACTTTTGTGCTACACCTATACTGTGCTTTGTGTTTATCGCAATAAACGATCAAGTGAACTATTTGTTTAACTGGGCTCCTTGGACGATTAACCTGCACCAAATATCAGGTACCACACACGCATCTCCCATACCTGAAAAGCAGGAACTACATAAACACAGTAGACAATAAGATCCGTTTTTTGTTACCTTGGTTTCATGTACAATAAAACTTATTTCTTTCTGTCATTGTCATTTCTTTATACTTGTACCTGCCCTTGTTTGAAATTCCGAATTGAAAGGTGAGACAGACAGTATAGAAACTGAACATTTGTGAATCACAATTTTTCATTTCAAATCCTGCCACATAGAAATGTCTTTTCGAATTTCTGAAATTATAGTATGTGCTTTTATTCGACACACTTCCGGTGAAGGAAAACACCGCGAGGAAACCAGTGCATGCCTACGAAGAGGTTTAAAGGTTGAGCTTAAAGTCGACCAATCCGCACTGGGCCCGCATGGACAACTAAGGCCTATACACCCTTTACGGGTAGGCTCGTGCTCCTCTGTGGGTTGAATAAGCTAATGATGATATCTACAAAGAATGAAATTACTGCAGTATTGAAAACAGATTAATATTCGAGAAAAACGTACAATAAAACCTAAGAAACTCAATTCAATGCAAAAGTATAAAGCTCGATAATGGCTGTTATGTACTCCGTAGGCCGCAACTGCGTCAAAGGCACAAAATGCCCAATGGACCGGCAAATAGGCCCTTCTGCTCCAGTTGCCATGGCAACGGACCTAGACACTGATAGCCCGACCCTCCGAGCGGATAAACTAATCTCGTACGTTTTATTCCAAGGCACACTCCGTGAAAAATGAATTCTGAGGTTCTAACCTCTTCAACGAGACTAAATTGAGGTTGAATAATTCAGGGCTTTACTTATTCTGTGTAATTCGAGGTGAGGCTGCCTTCGTCGTTATTGAGTTTTGTAGGAGGATCTCGGGATGGGAGGTGGATTTTTTGCTTTGTCATAGTTTTATTATATTATGTATTATATTGAATAGTACAAAGTTAATAACGCACTCTCTTTAACAATTGTTGATAAAGGTAAATTAAATTAATTTAATTTTCATGTTGCTAAGTTACAATCAAAGATGCTCATTATAAGTTCCTTGCCTACTGCATGAGTAACTAACAGAATATAGGACAATAAGACTACAGAACTCAGCTTTAACAGCCTCAAACCCACATTATATTTTCGGTCTTCGACTTAGCTTTAAAAAGTACAGTAGTTTATTAAAATGACTCTGATCATATATATAAAGTATCATAATCAGAAAACACGAACGTATGTTATATAATTCTGTCCGTATTCTGTAAACACTTTATACACCAGTCACTCGCTAATGAAAGGCATGCTAGTTCTATGTTTCTTAACAGAATGTGATCTTCATTCACATTAAACTATCTTTACAAATAGTGCCAATTACTTACGAAATACAAAGTGTTCTTCATGGTAGGCGTTAGTTCTCCTAATGAAATATCCTAAAAGCTTTTACCGCTTCCGTGTAGCAGTCCTCTCTTTCAACGTTCACAATCATGAAGGTTTGAGTGGGTTTCAATGAAAGCTGCTACTCAATTAACACGTATTGAGAAAAATCCTTAATCCAGAATGTTTTGCCGTTTCCGTAAACTTCAACTATCATCAATAGATCCATTACAGTGATAGTGAGTTTTGTGTTTAATGAATCTAAATGTATTGTTTATAGCAGAGGTTTTATGCAATGCAGTATTCTTTTCAAGATTCGATACATGTATTTTTTTATCCCCATTTTTTTAGTTATCAGAGGATATTTAAAAAGGGAGATAAATAATTTTAAAATAAGAATATGTCACTTTCTAATTAAGGCTTTACGGCCAGCTTATTATGGTGACTTTCAATTATTTTTCTATTATGATCCATGTTTAACCATTTGTAAGAACAAATTGAATTTAGGATACGCTCTTTTCCTTATACAGATAAAGGGTCTTCTCCAATGGAAAAAAGGTAATTCATTACATAATAAGATACGTCGATAGATAATTCTTTATTTGACACAGAAAATGTTTCATAATAAAAATAAAATAAGTAAATTTAAAGTGGTTATATATTAAGCGTTAGGTTAACTTTCATTTTAATGCTGTTACAAATCACTGGACTCACGCAGGACACCAATCTTCTATTTATGATGCAGACGGGGTCAAAGTGTCTGGGCTATGTGGCTGTAAAGTTTACACTAAACCTTAATTAAAATCCGTCACATGTAAAGGGTGTGGACCTTAACCCTGTATACTTCTTTTCCACGAGTTTAGTTTTCATAACACGACAAAACCATATCTTATTTGAGAGAATCTAATATCGTGTTTTTGACGTATATACATTTTGATATAAAAGTAACATTTTAAACGAATAGATTCGATATCAATCTTAAATAAACAATAAACTTTGTGATTCTAAGGTAACTGTGAAATATATAAGTACACTTATAAAATATTATAAAACCTACACAACGTAAAATATCTGGTGTGCGAGAAAGAAGAGAGAAGAAAGTCGATCGGAAATAACTTTCTAAGTTTTTTCATTTACTATTTGAAATTCTGTCTGATTTGTTTGATTGTTAAAAAAAAAATGATTTCGTGCTTCCCATTGCACGTAAAATCCTCAGCCCTGACAGTGGTACAGCTAGCAGTCGTTATATAAAAGCGTGTCTGAAGTTTAAATGCAGTTAGAAATACGGATACTAGGGTTAGTTTGATTTAACTATTCAATGACCTTAATACTCTCAGCAAGAAGGGTATTATAAAGATAGAAGATTTTTTGCAGTTGATAACATATGTAGGTTTTGAATTTTTCTACCTCTCAAGATTTGAAGAATTCATTTCTTTTATTATATCACTCTTATACTTTGTTACTAACAGCATTTTGTTTTTGACGAGTGTTGTGATGAGGGAAATAATTTTTTTGCTGTTGCCTTTTCGTGTCAAACAACTTTATTCAATTCAGCGTATTTTCAAAATGTCGTGCCTTTCTAAAGCTTTAACGTAGATCTGTCACGTGATTTGACTCTACCTATATCTAAAATTTAAGCCACGCCTTCAAATCCAGATATCTATTGTACTAGAAATGGATGAAGTCAAAGTTTGGACTGGATTCAGAGGTCAGCCTTTGACCGTAGCCAACGGCTTAATGAACTCTGAAACTTTACATCGAAACTGACTAAATTTTCAATACCAACTTTATGGACTGGGACCCGTACGATTTATGAGGAAATTCAATTTCCCGTTGATGATTACAAAATTAATTCATTTGTAATATATTTATTCTAAATATATGTCTACTCGTACATTTATCTATCTAAGAAAATTTATTAAATCTAGGAGTTAGATACGTGGCGGGATTTGAATCTGCATGCACCGGATCGAAAGGCAACAGTCCACATCAATGAGCCACCCATGCATTACCCATAATCTAAACACTTGGCAAGGATGTTGGAGATAACTATACCTGTAAAAGGTTAAGTTGCGCAACACTTAACCAATGGTGTAAAAAGTATAATGAAAATGAAAAGTGTTTATTCAGTTTAGGTCCTTACAGAACACTTCTGAAAGTTAAATGAAGCTACCACTGGTTCGGGAGGTAACTTTCCACTGAGAAGAAACCAGCAAGAAACTCAGCAGTCACTCTTTTCAAAAAATGTGTGTCGTACAGAATCATGTGTTATCAAAATAATTATTTAAAGCGAATTATATTCACAATTTTTATCATATTAAGTATTGGTAAAAATATAATAATCTACAAATGTATATTAAGCAGTTAAGTATTACATAAATCTAAATAGATGATAACAACAAAAGAAAAGAAAAACAACAAAAGTAGTGCAGGCGTGGAGATCAACATGTCCATGAGTTTTTATCACTTATACTCGTATAATCTTCGATACTATAGTAACCTTTTTTCATTAAAATCGACTTTACATGAGACTTAAACTTATGCAGGGGTAAATCAATTATATTTTGTGGTAGCTTATTAAATATTTTAATGCTTAGTCCCACAAATGAGTTCCCGACCTTATGCAATCTGAGATTTGGAACGGCAAGTTTGTGTTTGTTTCTAGTGTTCAAACTGTGATTATCTGACATTTTTGTGTACATAGATAACGCAGTCTAGAATGTACTGAGACGGTAATGTTAAAATATTTATTTGTTTAAATAATTCCCTTAGTGAGTCACGTGATTTAAGGCCGTATATGGCACGGATGGCTCTTTTCTGCAATACAAAAATTGTTGGTAGATATAGATTCGTGATATGCTCACAAAACAACTGAAAAAAGTGTTCCGAATGCAGCGTATATTTACCTAAACAAAGAGCCTACAACTGTATTTTCTTTGGCGGTTCGTTTATGAGGCACGGGTGGCGTATCTACCTTTATACATATACAGATATAATCATTGCACGTAACGCGGGAACAGTCAACATTCGTTGTCTGTGGTTTTCTTACCTTCCCTCACCAAACTACATTATTAATTATGTTATGCTATAACCAATTATAATAAAAGTATTAAAATACTTGTCACAAAACATTATGCAACCTAAAAAAGATAGAGACCAGTCGTTGTTCTCCTAACGCAAACGTTGTTTCGCGTTGATATAGCAGTAGGTAATAACTTAACCGGTGTTTCCAATTCAAGACACATCCCTAATATCGATATAGTAGATGTATGGGGGCATATAAACACGTCGCCAGTAGAGCACTGGAGCGTATCGACCACAATGCTTCGTTTCCTGTGCCCACCCGTTCGTCAATACAATACTGTCTGCCTGTAATATACTTATGTGCACGTAGTGGTGGGTGTTATATCGATATCGACATTTAATATTCTTCGTTCTCTTTTTATTATTTAAATCTTAATTTAGTAACATAATTATAAATATTTTTCTTAGACATTTGATTTATGCTCCTGTATGACAAATAGATTGATAAAAGAATTTATTTTGAACATTTTAATGAGTATAAATACATGCTTGCATATATATTCATACACGCATATATATGGGTGATGTATGAAATAAATGTACCAAGATTTAATGGTATTTAAGTACATGGCCTTCATTTTACTTTAAAATATGCAGAAAACTTACATACAAATCGTTCTCGTATATCAAAAGTGCACGTAATAATAATTGATATCGACAAACTACCACACACATGTCTTAGTGTCGCCATGTGTCGACCCGGTTACCATGCAGAGGCCTTGACTCAAACGATTGCCTCCGTCAGCAGTCCTCAATGATTTGAATATCATGGCCGGAACAAACGGTCAGCTAACCTTTTTCTAATATGCAATAAAATAGTGAAAAAGTTACATATTTCGTTCACCTAAACCCAATATAAATAGTATTATTTAAATCCAATCTGTAATGTATTTTGGATATAACTGAAATCGTGTTGTGTTCGTATCGACCTAATTGAACTTTTTCACCACTAAAAATACGGAACGGAGTCGTAAGTCCTGAAAGTTAATGCTTGAAATTACTTTCTACGTTCTATTTATTAATTTTCTAGATTAACTACGTCGCATGTAATTCATTTCTCTGTATAGTTTTAATATGTGACGTGTCAATTTTATATAGTTATCTTAACTGATTCTTGAAATTAGAAGCATTAGGGTTCAAAATTGAATACAATCATGGCACAAACTCTGATGCATATCATTTATATATTTTTTAATCCATTGATTTCACACAGTATAATTAGCCACATTGAAGCACGGAGCATGTACTATGGGTATGAAAATGGTAGTGCTGCACGGGGTTGAACTTGGTACCCTGATGTAGAGGACGTCTCGAGCTTACACCACATAAGTGTCACGTATACTAATAAAAATAGTATATTTGGGTTTTTTCCCAGACTTACACTCAATTTGTTAAAAACATACACTATGTACGAATGCAAACTGAATATTGTAATCATAACACTTGTATGCGATGATTATTACTGGGTGCCGGGTGTTTTGTTTGCTGAATAATACTGAATGAGCACGTTCTATGTATTAGTCGATTGTGATTATGATTCCTCGTAGGTATCGACTCGCAATCAAACTAATTGGACAAATGGTATTCGATGATATTACGAAAATTCGCTGTTACTGTGAATTGGTTATCGGGAAATGTATGCATATCCAACAATTTATACTAATCACCAATATAATTTATGCATATTTTTTAATTTTAATGTCGCGGTATCTCTTCTATTTTTTTTCGTTCATTGTAACGAATACAATGAACTGTTGTGCTTCGAATAGGATTTAACCAGCTTTTACATTCCAGCATGGCTATGTTGAGAATGGCAAACCCGACCACGCGAGCCCAATTTGGATAGGAAGTTCATGGTCCATTGATTATATCTTATTACAAGCACAGTATGAGCACTTTTTTAGTTGTACGCAATGTTTTGATTATCTTCAGCAAGGGAAATGTTTGCCACCCTTTCTGCCGTATAACCAACGGTTGTGGATTACTGTGTCTGCGTTGTGTGCGATCATAATTTAATGTCAGGAACAGCGGCCGTGCGGTTGGCTAAGCCAGGTGTCGGAAACCTTTGCTACGATATATTAAACATGTTGCTTGGTTATTCTTTGTAAGCCAGTGCTAAATGTTCTCGCAAAAGTTCCTTTGAGGTGTTTTCGTGCGGCTTACATTGGCTGCGTGGGAACGTCGGTTAATTTCGTGTATTAAAGATGAAATATAACAACAACCGTTTTTACGTTTTCCTGGAAGAGGGGAGTTCTAGTAATTTCATCGGTACAGTAACTCTCGTTTACTGTACTGGCGAAGGTGATCACTTTTCCACCAGGTTTCTCTCTTATTGTTTTCTTCTATAACAACAACATTACGAAATAGTCTAGTTTAATAGTGGACTATGCTGAATTATGGTAGACCAGTGGAGCCTTTACTTTTTTGTTCAATTTAATATTTCATAATATTGAAGAAACTAAGTTCCATCTTCAGACATAACTTTCCTTCAAGAATACATCATCTCAACGCATTGTCATTTCAATTATATTATTAAAGTGAGTGAATTGGTCTACCATTTCACTTAATAACTAAAAAATAGTTTCAGTTCAGTTTTTTCATTCAGTTGATAAAAATGATGATTTACTTAGCTTTTACATGTTTATTATCCGTGACAACATAGTAACAAACGTAAGCTTGTTTGAAATGTTTGTGTATGCGCTATTGTGGAAGCCATGCGTTATACACTTTCAGGAGAAATAGCATGTAAATCCTGGAGATCCGTAATTCCAGCATTATATGTCAGGACATACTTAGCGTACACATGTTCTGTATTTCAAGCGACCCGCTTCTGTGTTGTAGATTATTTGCTAATGAACATTTCCAAGTTAAATCAACCCTTATACCGTTGACTGACTGTTTTAAACGAGACGCAGGTTCAGGTTAATTGACCTGTCAAGTAGGGAGATTATTTACAAGAAAAAAGGGGTTATCTTTAAAGCTCTTCAAAGTCTCGAATATTCCTTGTGTAAGAGATTATTTTGTGTGTTCGAGAGTTAGTTTCGCAAAATGGGGGAGACCTATGTCCAGCAGTGGACTGCGATAGGTTGAATAGGAGAGTTAGTTTTATGTATGAAACAAAAAAAATGCTTTTTTGTGGATTTGAACGCCAAATAGCGCCTCTGCAAACAAGAATTACATAGTGTCGACATATGCCACAATACATATAAATGCATAGAATATTTCGTTTTGACACATTGAAAAAATAACAGTTCACAATAGGGATGTGGATCTGTCGATCCACATCTCTATTTTGATAACGAAGATGAGCCTACCAGAAGACATACGTCACAAACAATACATTCTCCCTTTTACCTCAAATAGGTCAAAGGTTTTGTAACTTGCATCAAAATATACTGCTCTATAACATTACAAGTAGGCACCCCAAATGCCGTTATGTGTAAAATTGCAAAAAAGTTAGTGTTAATTAATTAAAAGTCGTCCAACTGGAAACAAAGCGTCGAAAGCCGCGTCTGCTATTTTAAAAATGTTAGTGTCATATTTCGTGAGAGCTTTTGAGAATTTAAATAAAAAATTCAGTACGTATGTGTCGAATTCAACGCGACTAGTCTGGATTATGGTAGCGGTAAAGGTCTGTATTATTTTTTAGGGTATTTACATTTGAATATGCCGTATTGGATTAAATGTATCTATTTTACATAATATTAAAAGCTTTTACGTAGATTTCAATGGGTACTACTTATATTTCAGCATATATTAAGCACCTGTTTATCAATACAGACAGATTGATGACTTGATGTTTCTATATACATCAAGGTACCTATTCGCTCAGTACGCATCTCTCAATTATTTAGGGTGCCAGGAACCAACAACAATGTGGCCAAAAATTCCCCTTTGTTAAGGATGATGCGATTCTATAATAATCATTGCTCTCACACTGACACTCTCTCAATCTTTAACTGTTCATTATGTTCATTTAAAAAATCTATTGTGTAAGTGTAATTCATGTCAATCATTTTTCGCTGTTCCGTTCATCTTTGCATGTTTGCTATTATTTGTTAAAAATGCTGTGTACAATCTGTAATTGGGATATAAATTTAAAAGTTATGTCTTATGCTGTATTACGGATGATTTAGTTTATATTCTGTTGTTGTACCTTATAAAATAAAATACAATAAATTTAATTTGTATGTATCCACAAAAAAAATTGATAAGTATGTTTATTTGTTGTTTGGTACTCATAGTAAAAGCTCTACTCTTAAATAAGGACTAGATGGTGTTGCTTGAATATGGGTGCATGAGTTTATATTTATTTATATGTATGTGTGTTTATTATGGAACTAAGGACCTATAAGGTATACTGAAAGACTGTTACAAACTGTGACGTGCACAGAGATTATGAGTAGGGTATGCAAAATGAGTGACACGAGTCACAAAAACAAAAAAGAAGAAATTTTTGTCTAATTGAGTGCTTTTGATGACAGCAGATTATCTTTCGTTTCAAATCTGTAGGGGAATGTGCGAATAAGTAGGAATCATTTAATATTTTGGTGATTTTCCGGGTTGTCTGGACGCACAGGGTAAGCACTGCTTATCTGTGGATATCTTATATATGGAGTGCACACCACTGACTACAATATATAAGACATTAACCCTCAGGTAACTTGCTTCCTCTGTGAGTATACTGTATTCTGATGTAGACCACTCCACTCTGTGCATTAATAACGAACCATCAAACGACTTGGAGCCTTTCCGGCAAAGAGTAGTTTGGGCCAGTATGCATTCTAATGTGTTTACATTTACAAATCGCCTTTTACAGCTTTTTTGACTGTATGACACACGACGGAGTTAACTAAAAGGTAAAAATTCAGTATTTTTTAAGATACGTTTTCCATGGGACGCGTTTCTTTTTAATACAAATAATTCTCACGATAAGTACACCCGTAAATAAAGTCAAAGTCAAAATCCATTTATTTAAATAAGGCTTACAAAAAGCACTTATGAACGACATTAAATATACAAAAATATATTAATAGCAATTAAAATCATCATCATCAGCTCATTAAACGTCCCCACCGAGGGGCACAAGCCTACCCGTATAGGGTGATTAGGCCTTAGTCGTCCACGCGGGCCCAGTGCGGGTTGAACGACTTCACGCACAACCTTTGAATCTCTTCGCAGGCGTGCGCAGGTTTCCTCACGAAGTTTTCGTTCACCGTAAGCAATAAAAATACTAAACTAAAAATATGAATTTTGATGGTAGTAAAAAAGCGCTTAACTCCCCGGTTCATGAGACATCAGCATTCAAATGTCAGCCCAGTATTGAGCATAATGCCAGTAATTAATAAGAACATAACCGAGTAACACGGGTCTTAATTGGAAGCGATCTATTTGTTACTCAGGAACGGAGGTTTTGATTACTTTCCCTCCTTAACCGTGTTCTTAAATTGCTCACTGAGGATTGTGGTCTTTGCAGACCACAGTGAATCTTTGCAATTATATGGCCTAGAAAAGTGGGGTTCGGTTTATTTTCTTACAGCTGACTTATTTTTCTGTACGTCACTACAAAATGTTTTGCATCCATGAAATAAATATTCACAATTACATGAGTGGCAATTTGTTGTGGTGATACTAATTAACGAGCTACTTATTTCGTTAACTAAAGGTTGTATTCGTTTTTAAAATTAAAATATATTTAACTTCACCGATTTGACCTGGTCTTTTCGGCTGAGATCCCTAATGACACAACATTGTCTTGCCTAAAAACATTAAATATTTATTTATAAAAAAAACGGAAATGCTTAGTAAGGAAACAAATGCATTCAATGTGTTCAATAGCATCTAGCGTGTAGGTATACATCGGCGAGTTCCAGCGGTCAGCAAATACCCGTAGGATGCTGGTATAGCAAGCGTGCAGTCTTTTAAAAATAGACGCGCAGCGTGTATAAATGATAATAAACAAAAAAACATTCACATGTCTTTCCGAAAACATTATGAAAGCACTGCCATGACGAGGCAGGCCGAACAAAATTCTAAACACAATTTTATTTTATTAGATACACAGTGTTCCGTACACTCGCTGGGTATGCTTCACCCATAGTCCCTGTTTCTTTGTACAACCTTGTGTCCACTGTTGGTCATAGGTTCTTCGAATTTGCGCCAGATATCCTGGTGGTACGATTTCCTCATCCAGTCTCTAGTGGCTTTCGCAAGTCTATCTTCGGTGGCCGGAGACTGCAGCCGTTCAAATTGCACTTATTAAAGTGTCTGTCTAACCTGGTCACTATCAAATAGTTTTATTGTAATCGTTGTAATAAAGTAATTATTTCTTCAGTACGTATTGAATGACAATTAAAATTTACCTTCAAAGATAACATTTACCTTTATTAGGTTGTAGAAATTTTCTCCTTCCTTAGAGGGCAGCCAACCAATGTTCAGGTTTATTACAAATGGCGAGCAAAGAAATAGACCATATCCTTGTTTCTGTTTACCCAATTTGCAAATGTAAAGAGTAATTTCGGATTCCAAAGGACCACTGAAGGTACGGAGAACCTTTGAGGTGCCAGCTATAACACGAAGCTGTGTATATATTACATTCGTTATCCCAAATTCAGGACCTTATCAAATATGTCGAAGGAGGTTGAGATCCATTTGCCTTATAAATAGTGTAAATGAAACACATAATGCATGCCCTGGCCGTGGTCGGCGTTTAGTCATGTATGCAGGAATTGAGTATTCATGGGTAAATCGTAATGTATTGGACTGTATAAATGCGAGTACTAGTAGCATTAAAGTATGCATGGTTCACCGAATTGACGAAAATAATACTCAGATTACATATCATCTAGACAAAAATATTCGTAAAAAAATGTTAATGTAATTTGTCACTAAATGACAAACTTTTTTAACCAATATTGTTACGAAGTTGAAATGAGTGACAGTCGAGATTTTCTTGCAGACATATCTCGAAGACTTAAGTTTCAGTTTGTGATGAAGTAGACTTTATCCGAGCCTATGGTAGATTTCTAAGAAATATGACTTAACAATTTATAAGCATAAGTTAAAGATCTTTTCAAATAAATATATGAATATATTGAGTTTGAGCAGTTTTACACATAAATTTGAGCTGCTGACCGTTATTTCTTCCAACAGAGTTCAATATGAAAGCCAATTGAAGGTCCCCACAAATAAAAATTGTATATATGACAGATACATTGTTAAAGGAAAGTACTGAAAAATCTTTACCAATGTTTAGTAGATTGTAATACATCTGGCCTCCGTCGCTTGACACGTATTGCAACATTCATCTTAAATTAGGTACAAATATTTGATCATTCATCCGGGTAGGTACCAACCCAAGCATGGGCAGCCCCGCCGATCGATGCAGAACAGACAAACTCATTAGGTACTATCGATAACGTTGTCAGCACTCAGTAATATCAATATGTAATTACACTGAATTGTCAGCATTTCGATGCTTGCTTAGGTATACTTGTTCTATAAAACGAGAGGTCATTACAGTTCATTCCGAATCATAAAGCCAGAGTTGCCATTTCGGTCGACGCTAATATTTTTACGATAGTTATAAAGCGTTTATTTTAGTGCAGGGTTGCAGTTTTATAAGTAAGCAACCGTACTGTGTTCAGATTAGAGCTTGGTTTCGAATGGATGGACACTCGACACGGTGTTTTGAGTCACTGAGAGTATATTGTGCGAATACGAGCGCTACATTTTGAAATTTGTGGAGGTATTTTGTGCGACGGTAGACAAAGCTTTTATCGGGTTCGTAAATTAAGTAGGGGAATTTATGGCACTTTAGGCTATTAGAATTGCCTAAGTGATGTATAACTTTTTGTGTTGGTTCGTAAAGATATGCTTAGAAGTCTAGATCCATTCAATATAAATTCCCTGACCTTAAGCTGTTAAAGTTTCAAAGTTAGTTAACAGAAAGTCAGTTAACAATAATACTACTCATTAACCGTTATATTATCTGTAGAAGTTAGAAAGAAAGAAAAACTTTATTTGACAGATTAGAAAACACTTCGTATATCAACATAAGACACATACATATTGTGAAAAAGACAACATTACAAGATAAAACACAAAAAGTTAGTAGTCAGTCGTCTTAAATATATCCCAGTCATAGGTATTTTTCATTCCACGCCTGATACCCTGCCGCTTTTACGATCCAGCATCTTCCAGCAACCTTTCGCATGACGTCGATCCATGGTCCTATAGGCCGGAAGGCGTCCTACGCTTGCAAAAGCGATCTCTATCGTTTTGCCATAAGGACTATCGGCCAACTGTCATGTCATTCCAACCTGCTGTTCTGACGATCTATGTCTATCTATGATCTATAGCATAAGCTATCTCATCATCAGTGGCGTGGACACAGATAATGAGTAAGTTATGAAAAGTGAGTGACACTAATCGCAAAAATAATAAATAATTTACGTTTTTGTCAAATTGAGTGCTTTTGATGACAGCAGATCGCCTATGGTCTCAAATCTGTAGAGGAAAATGGATGAATAAGTGGGAATCACTAAATATGTTGGCAATTTTCTGAACGCACGGGGTATGTACTGCTTATTTGCATACATGGAGTGCACGCCACTGATCATCATCATCGTCCATCGTATGGGACAGATTTTCCCGCAAAGTATAGTCATAGCATAGAAATGTAACAGATAACATTATATTTGATGTATTATGCGGCATTATCGGTATATATTCATTTAATCTTTGGAAAAGAACCCAAGCATGTGAATTTGTGTCGTGGTCAAGCTTCAATTTTTATGGCTTCGAAACTATAGGTACTCTATTCATTTCGTTCATATTTTAAATAAGATTTTGTCAATAAATTAGTATTGTTGATATTAATAATAGCATTCGAAAGCTTGTTAATTTTTTTTACTGCTCACAAATAAATTGACCAGGACAGTTACTTATTTACAGTTTCTTCTTATTTGAATTCAATTTTACCAATAATTCAGTACAACTTTTATTCTACTCTTATATTTTGAATTATTCAGACGTCCATCTCCAAAAGTGTTTTTTCCTCGTTAATAACAAATTGAAATTAACGAGGGAAGAAGCACTTTAACGTACAACTTTTACTTTCATATAGCATCTTAGTTTTACACTTGTTTTAGTATTTGAAGTAGAAAATATTTTTACCTGCATTTAATTCATGCGCCGAGTAAAAAGTTTCCATCTTGTCCGTGCCTAATGGATGTAGTTGAAAGCTGGTTGCAATCAGGGCTGATGCACTTTTACAATAATTACTAGTCTTCATCTAGAGGAGGAGTTGCATTTGATGATCACAAATTTTATTTAAACAGTACATAATTAGATGTCTCCATTTTTCTGGAATCAAGCGAATGTGACCTGCCCGTGATTCATCGTGTCGAACACCTGGAGCAATAACGAAATAGTATAAAGCAGTAGATTGTATTGCTATCCGTCTAATGGTTTACAATAGTTTATTGTTTATCTTAGATTTACAAAAAAGTTAACAATTTGAACGCCAGGAATCTATACACAGTTGAAAATCTATTGTTTTTTTATCGGATAGGGGGCAAACGAGCAGACAGATCACCTGATGGAAAGTGAATACTGCCAATAATAATAATACTGTTTGTGACGTAATGTGTGATATAAAATGTAAGGTGTCTCTGGCGGTCAAAGGGATCCCACCAAAAACATTCTGTAAAAAATCTAGCCAAGTCTCGATGGAGCTGCTTGATTATCTCTAAATTATCTCTAAAAAGTAATGAAATCAAGACAAAGACGTGCCAAGTCTAAGGTTCCTTACTGCAATTAATTAATTATTATGGTTGATGTCGTGTGACCATTTCAGCGCTCTGGTATTATCCAAAGGTTCTCAAATCGGGGCCTGAAAATGCGGCGAAATGGATCCTGTAAAGGATGGTACGGCAGTGTTTGCTTCGCGCTCGACTTGGCGGGGGCACTGCCGTGCCCCCAGATTAACTTTTGACATTATTTTTTATATTAAAGTACTTCAGTTAATTTGCTTATAATAAAGTAAGCGACACTTGTTCTGTATTTTTTATTAATTCTGTAGTGGCTGTCTCCACAGTATTATTTGATCCTGAGACATTGCCGTCCTTAATTTCATCGTGTCTAATGGAGACCTTAAAGTTTAATGCCACAGGGACCGCCATCGGCGATAATGTACTGGATGTTATAGATAATTGATAAGAAGTCACTGGTCTGACAGTTTAACTTCAGACTGAGTAATATTTATGGAATTAGTGAAATCGTCTGGGTCACGAAACACTTTAATTCGCCGTGTCCAAACGAATGACTTAGGACTTACATAAGTATTTACTTAAGTTAGTGCTTGCTTAATTATTCTGAATGGCTAAATCTTGTGGCATGGCAATAACTCCCACCGGCATAAATATTATAAGCTTTATCATAAACAATTCTTATTGAAACTAACAGCAAACATTTTTCTAAATATTCGGGATCAATAAAAAAATGAGCCCTCATTTTATGTCGTTTTTAGGTGTCGATTATTTTGGTCATATTTGTCATTTATGATTGTGATA